>CM032164.1:14640988-14685648 GCA_018901935.1 Pugionium cornutum | reverse complement strand
GTTGAGTAAATACTTGTAAATGAACCATAATGAATGGCATCACACATTTTTGGATATATTGGATTACTTGGATGCTTTGTTGTATCTATTTATGTCTCAAATTTTGTTACAATATAGAAAATTGAGATAGCTTAACGTGGGCATTGGATTCGTGTCATTCTGAGCTTTAAGTCAAAAGTAACACACGATTTAGTTTGGACATGTCAAACTGAGTGGCCAATTAAAGTGATCATTCTAAACAGATCACTGGTGCTCATTTAGTAAAATATTATAAATGAAGCATAAAGCATGGACCAAGTAGTTTGGATAGATTGGATTACTTGGACGCTTTGTCATCTCTATTTTGTCTTCAATTTTGTCACAATATAGAAAACTGAACTAGCTTAATGTGGGCATTGGATTCGTGTCATTCTAAACTCTAAATCAAAAGTTATGTACGATTTAGTGCGGACATGTCCAGTTGAGTGACCAGTTAAAGTGATCATTTTAAATAGATCAATGGTGCTCATTAAGTAAACGCTTATAATAATTGGATTACTTGGACGCTTTGTCGTGTCTATATATGTCTCAGATTTTGTCAAAATATAGAAAATTCAGCTAGCTTAACGTGGGCATTGGAATCGTGTCATTTTGAGCTCTAAGTCAAAAGTAACGGATGATTTAGAGTGGACAGTCCAAGTTGATTGGTCAGTTAATATGATTATTCTAAACTGATCATTAGTGCTCATTGACAAAAGGCTTCTAAATGAAGCATAATGCATGGCATCACGCAGTTTGGCATAGATTGGATTACTGGGATGTTTTATCGAGCTAGTTTTGTCTCAAATTTTGTAACAATATATAAAATTGAACTAGCTTAATGTGGGTATTGGATTCGTGTCATTCTGAGCTCAAAATCAAAAGTTACCGACGATTTAGTGCGGACATGTCAGTTGATCGGCCATTTAAAAAATCATTCTAAACTGATCATTGGTGCTCATTGAGTAAAAGCTTATCAATGAAGAATAATGCATGGCATCACGCCGTTTGGGATGGACTAGATTACTTGGATGCTTTGTCATATCTATTTGTATCTCAAGTTTTATCTCAATATTAAAAATTGAGCTAGCTTAACGTGGTCATTGGATTTTTGTCATTATGAGCTCTAAATCAAAAGTTACGAATGATTTAGTGCGGATATGTCAAGTTGATCGGCTATTTAAAGTGATCATTATAAACTGATAATTGGTGCTCATTAAGTCACGGCTTATAAATGAAGCATAAAGCATGACATCACGCAGTTTAAGATAGATTGGATTACTTGGACGCTTTTTCGTATCTATTTATGTATCAAATTTTGTTACAATATAGAAATTGAGGTAGCTTAATGTGTGCATTGGATTCATGTCATTCTAAGCTTTAAATCAAAAGTTACGCACGATTTAGTTTGGGCATTTCAAATTGAGTGGCCAGTTAAAGTGATCATTCTAAAGAGATCATTGGTGCTCATTAAGTAAAGGCTTATAAATGAAACATAAAGCATGGAATCAAGTAGTTTGGATAGATTGGATTACTTAGACGCTTTGTCATCTCTATTTTGTCTTCAATTTCGTCAAAATGTAGAAAATTGAGCTAGCATAACGTGGGCATTGGATTCACGTCATTCTGAGCTCTAAATTAAAAGTTATGAACGTTTTAGTGTGAAAATGTCAAGTTGAGTGGCTAGTTAAAGTGATCATTCTAAACAGGTAATTGGTGCTCATTAAGTAAATGCTTATAAATCAAGCATAAAGCATGGCATCAAGTAGTTTGGATAGATTGGATTACTTGGACGCTTTGTCGTCTCTATTTCGGTCTCAAGTTTTGTCAAAATATAGAAAATTGAGCTAGTTTACCGTGGGCATTGGAATCGTGTCATTTTGAGCTCTAAGTCAAAAGTAATGGACGATTTAGAGTGGACAGTCCAAGTTGATTGTTCAGTTAATATGATTATTCTAAACTGATCATTAGTGCTCATTGACAAAAGGCTGCTAAATGAAGCATAATGCATGGCATCACGCAGTTTGGGATAGATTGGATTACTGGGACGTTTTATCAAGCTAGTTTTGTCTCAAATATTGTAACAATATAGAAAATTGAACTAGATTAATGTGGGTATTGGATTGGTGTCATTCTGAGCTCTAAATCAGAAGTGACGGACGATTTAGTGCGGACATGTCAAGTTGATCGGCCATTTAAATGATCATTCTAAACTGATCGTTGGTGCTCATTGAGTAAAAGCTTATAAATGAAGAATAATGCATGGCATCACGCCATTTGGGATGGACTAGATTTCTTGGATGCTTTGTCATATCTATTTGTGTCTCAAGTTTTATCTCAATATTGAAAATTGAGCTAGCTTAACGTGGTCATTGGGTTTGTGTCATTCTGAGCTCTAAATCAAAAGTTACAAATGATTTAGTGCGGATATGTCAAGTTTATCGGCTATTTAAAGTGATCATTCTAAACTGAACATTGGTGCTCATTAAGTAACGGCTTATAAATGAAGCATAAAGCATGGCATCAGGCAGTTTAGGATAGATTGGATTACTTGGATGCTTTTTCGTATCTATTTATGTATCAAATTTTGTTACAATATAGAAAGTTGGGGTACCTTAACGTGGGCATTGGATTTGTGTCATTCAAAGCATTAAATCAAAAGTAACGCACGATTTAGTTTGGGCGTTTCAAATTGAGTGGCCAGTCAAAGTGATCATTCTAAATAGATCATTGGTGGTCATTAAGTAAAGGCTCATAAATGAAACATAAAGCATGGAATCAAATAGTTTGGATAGATTGGATTACTTAGATGCTTTGTGATCTCTATTTTGACTTCAATTTTGTCAAAATATAGAAAATTGAGCTAGATTAACGTGGCCATTGGATTCATGTCATTCTGAGCTCTAAATCAAAAGTTATGAACGATTTAGTGTGGACATGTCAAGTTGAGTGGCTAGTTAAAGTGATCATTCTAAACAGGTAATTGGTGCTCATTAAGTAAATGCTTATAAATCAAGCATAAAGCATGGCATCAAGTAGTTTGGATAGATTGGATTACTTGGACGCTTTGTCGTCTCTATTTCTGTCTCAAGTTTTGTCAAAATATAGATAATTGAGCTATTTTAACGTGGGCATTGGATTCGTGTCTATCATAAGTTATGGACTATTTAGTGTGGACATGTTAAATTGATTGGTCAGTTAATATGATTATTCTAAACTGATCATTGGTGCTCATTGAGTAAAAGCTTATAAATGAAGCATAATGCATGGCATCATACAGTTTAGGATAGATTGGATTACTTGAACGTTTTGTCGTATCTAGTTCTGTCTCAGATTTTAAATATAGAAAACTGAGCTAGCTTAACGTGGACATTGGATTCGTGTCATTCTGAGCTCTAAGTCAAAAGTTACGGAAGCTTTAGAGTAGACAGTTCATGTTGAGTAAATACTTGTAAATGAACCATAATGAATGGCATCACACATTTTTGGATATATTGGATTACTTGGATGCTTTGTTGTATCTATTTATGTCTCAAATTTTGTTACAATATAGAAAATTGAGATAGCTTAACGTGGGCATTGGATTCGTGTCATTCTGAGCTTTAAGTCAAAAGTAACACACGATTTAGTTTGGACATGTCAAACTGAGTGGCCAATTAAAGTGATCATTCTAAACAGATCACTGGTGCTCATTTAGTAAAATATTATAAATGAAGCATAAAGCATGGACCAAGTAGTTTGGATAGATTGGATTACTTGGACGCTTTGTCATCTCTATTTTGTCTTCAATTTTGTCACAATATAGAAAACTGAACTAGCTTAATGTGGGCATTGGATTCGTGTCATTCTAAACTCTAAATCAAAAGTTATGTACGATTTAGTGCGGACATGTCCAGTTGAGTGACCAGTTAAAGTGATCATTTTAAATAGATCAATGGTGCTCATTAAGTAAACGCTTATAATAATTGGATTACTTGGACGCTTTGTCGTGTCTATATATGTCTCAGATTTTGTCAAAATATAGAAAATTCAGCTAGCTTAACGTGGGCATTGGAATCGTGTCATTTTGAGCTCTAAGTCAAAAGTAACGGACGATTTAGAGTGGACAATCCAAGTTGATTGGTCAGTTAATATGATTATTCTAAACTGATCATTAGTGCTCATTGACAAAAGGCTTCTAAATGAAGCATAATGCATGGCATCACACAGTATCGGATAGATTGGAGTACTGGGACGTTTTATCGAGCTAGTTTTGTCTCAAATTTTGTAACAATATAGGAAATTGAACTAGTTTAATGTGAGTATTGGACTCGTGTCATTCTGAGCTCTAAATCAAAAGTTACGGACGATTTAGTACGGACATGTCAAGTTGATCGGCCATTTAAATGATCATTTTAAACTGATCGTTGGTGCTCATTGAGTAAAAGCTTATAAATGAAGAATAATGCATGACATCACGCCGTTTGGGATGGACTAGATTACTTGGATGCTTTGTCATATCTCTTTGTGTCTCAAGTTTTATCTCAATATTGAAATTGAGCTAGCTTAACGTGGTCATTGGATTCATGTCATTCTGAGCTCTAAATCAAAAGTTACGAATGATTTAGTGCGGATATGTCAAGTTGATCGGCTATTTAAAGTGATCATTCTAAACTGATCACTGGTGCTCATTAAGCAACGGCTTCTAAATGAAACATAAAGCATGGCATCACTCAGTTTAGGATAGATTGGATTACTTGGACGCTTTGTTGCTCTACTTCTGTCACAAATTTTGTCAAACATATAGAAAATTTATCTAGCTTAACGTGGGCATTGGATTCGTTATTCTGAGCACAAAATCAAAAGTTACGGACGATTTAGTGCAGACATGTCAAGTTGTTCGGCCAGTTAATATGATTATTCTAAACTAATCATTGGTTCTCATTGATTAAAGGCTTATAAATGAAGCATAATGCATCGCATCACACAGTTTTGTATAGGTTAGATTACTAGGAAATTTTTTCATATCTATTTTGGTCTAAAATTTTGTTTGAATATAGGAAATTGAGCTATCTTAACGTGGGCATGAGATTCGTGTCATTTTGAGCTCAAAATCAAATGTTAATGACTATGTGCGGACATGTCAAGTTGATGGGCCAGTTAAAGTGATCATTCTAAACTGATCATTGGTGCTCATAAAATAAAGGCTTTCAAGTGAAGCATAATGCATGGCATCCCACAGTTTGGGTTATATTGGATTACTAGGAAGCTTTGTCATATCTAGTTTTGTTTCAAATTTATTACAATATAGAAAATTGAACTAGCTTAATGTGGGCATTGGATTCGTGTCATTGTGAGCTCTAAATCAAAAGTTACGGATGATTTAGTGCGGACATGTCAAGTGATCGGCCAGTTAAAGTGATCATTCTAAACTGATCATTGCTACTCATTAAGTAAAGGCTTATAAATGAAGCATAATGCATGACATCACGCAGTTTGGGTTATATTGAATTACTTGGGAGCTTTGTCGTATCTAGTTCTGTTTCAAATTTTTTCACAATATAGAAAATTGAACTAGCTTAATGTGGGCATTTGATTCGTGTCATTATGAGCTATAAATCAAAAGTTATGGACAATTTAGGGCATATATGTCATGTTGATCGGCCAGTTAAAATGATCATTCCAAACTGATCATTGGTGCTCATTGAGTAAAAGCTTATAAATGAAGAATAATGCATGGCATCACACAGTTTGGATGGACTGAATTACTTGGACGCTTTATCCTATCAATTTCTGTCTCAAATTTTGTCACAATATAGAAAATTAGCTAGCTTAACTTGGGCATTTGATTCGTGTCATTATGAGCTCTAAATCAAAAGTTACGGACGATTTAGTGCGGACATGTCAAGTTGATCGGCTAGTTAAAGTGATCATTCTAAACTGATCATTGGTGCTCATTGAGTAAAGGATTATAAATGAAGCATAATGCATGACATCATGCAGTTTGGGTTATATTGGATTACTTGGGAGCTTTGTCGTATCTAGCTTTGTTTCAAATTTTCTCACAATATAGAAAATTGAACTAGCTTAATGTGGGCATTGAATTTGTGTCATATTGAGCTATAAATCAAAAGTTATGGACGATTTAGTTCAGACATGTCAACTTGATCGGTCACTTAAAATGAGCATTCTAAAATGATCATTGGTGCTCATTGATTAAAAGCTTATAAATGAAGAATTATGCATGGCATCACAGAGTTTGGGATATATTGCATTACTTGGACGGTTTGTCGTATCTAGTTCTTTTTAAAATTTTGTCACAATATAGAAAATTGAACTAGATTAATGCGGACATTGGATTCGTATCATTCAGAGCTATAAACCAAAACTTATGGACGATTTAGTGCAAACGTGACAAGTTGCTCGGCCAGTTAAAATGATTATTCTAAACTGATCATTGGTGCTCACTGAGTAAAAGCTTATAAATGAAAAATAATGTATGGCAACACCCAGTTTGGATGGATTGGATTACTTGGACACTTTGTCGTGTCTATTTCTGTCTCATATTTTGTCACAATATAGAAAATTGAGCTAGCTTAAGGTGGGCATTGAATTCATGTCATTCTAAGATCTAAATCAAAATTTACAAATGATTTAGTGTGGACATGTCAAGTTGATTGGCCAGTTAAAGTGCTCATTCTAAACTGATCATTGGTGCTCATTGAGTAAAGTGTTATAAATGAACCATAATGCATGACATCACGTAATTTAGGATAGATTTGATTACTTGGACGCTTTGTCATATCTAGTTCTTTCTCAAACTTTGTCGCAATATAGAAAATTGAACTAGAATAATGTGGGCATTGGATTTGTGTTATTCTGAACTATAAATCAAAAGTTATGGACAATTTAGTGCAGAAATGTCAAGTTGGTCGGCCAGTAAAAATGATCATTCTAAACTGATAATTGGTGCCCATTGAGTAAAAGCTTATAAATAAAAAAGTGCATGGCATGATGCAGTTTGGGATGGATTTGATTACTTGGACGTTTTCTCGTATCTATTTCTGTCTTAGTGTCACAATATAGAAAATTGAGCTAGATTAACGTGGGCATTGGATTGTGTCATTCTGAGCTCTAAATCAAAAGTTATAGACGATGTAGTGCTGACATGTCCAGTTGATCGGCCAGTTAAATTCATCATTCTAAACTGGTCATAGGTACTCATTTAGTAAAGGCTTATAAATGCAGCATAATGCATGGCATCATGCAGTTTGGGATATACTGGATTACTTGGATGCTTTGTCGTATGAAATTCTGTTTCAAATTTTGTCACAATATTGAACATTGACCTATCTTAAAGTGGGCAGTGGATTCGTGTCATTCTGAGCTATAAATAAAAGGTTAGGGATGATTTAGTAAAGACATGACAAGTTGATTGGCAAGTTCAAATGATCATTGGTGCTCATTGACTAAAAGCTTATAAATGAAAAATAATGCATGGCATCACGCAGTTTGAAATGGATTGGATTAATTGGAGGCTTTGTCGTATCTATTGCTGTCTCAAATTTTTTCACAATATAGAAAATTGAGCTAGGTTAATATGGGCATTGGAATCGTGTCATTCTGAGCTCTAAATCAAATGTTAAGGACAATTCAGTACGGACATGTCAAGTTTATCAGCTAGTTAAAGTGATTATTCTAAACTGATCATTGGTTATGATTGAGTAAAATCTAATAAATGAAGCATAATGCATGGCATCACACAATTTTGGGATAAATTGGATTACTTGGACGCTTTTTTGTATCTATTTCTGTCTCAAATTTTGTTACAATATAGAAAATTGAGGTAGCTTATCGTGTGCATAAGATTGGTGTCATACTGAGCTATAAAACAAAAGTTATGGACAATTTAGTGCATACATGTCAAATTGATTGGCCAGTTAAAATGATCATTCTAAACTGATCATTCTAAATTGATCATAGTAAAGGCTAATAAATGAAGCATAATGCATGGCATCGCACAGTTTTTGATAGATTGGATTACTTGGACGCTTTTTTGTCTCTGTTTCTGTCTCAAATTTTGCTAAAATATAGAAAATTGAGATAGTGTAATGTGGGAATTGGATTCGTTTCATTTTAAGCTCTAAATCAAAAGTTACGAACGATTTAGTGTGGACATGTCAAGTTGATGGGCTAGTTAAAGTGATCATTCTAAACTGATCATTGGTGCTCATTGAGTAAAGGCTTATAAGTGAAGCAAAATGGATGGCATCATACAGTTCTTGGTAGATTGGATTACTTGGACGTTTTGTCGTCTCTATTTCTATCTCACATTTTGTTACACTATAGAAAATTTAGCTTGCATAACGTGGGCAATAGATTCATGTGTTTCTGAGCTCTAAATCAACAGTTACGGAAGATTTAGTGCAGACATGTCAAGTTGATCGACGAGTTAAAATGATCATTCTAAACTGATCATTGGTGCTCATTAAGTAAAGGCTTATAAATGAAGCATAAAGCATGGCATCACGCAGTTAAGGATAGATTAAATTACTTGGATGCATTGTCGTCTCTATTTCTATCTCAGATTATGTAAAAATATAAAAAAATGAGCTAGCTTAATGTGGGCATTGGATTCATATCATTTTGAGCTCTTAATCAAAAGTGGGCTCTAAATGATCAACTTGACACGTCCGCACTAAATCGTCCGTAACGTTTTATTTATAGTTTAAAATGACACGAATCCAATGCCCACGTTAAGCTAGCTCAATTTTCTATAATGTGAAAAATATTTAAGACTGAAATACCTATGCAAAGGCTACAAGTAATCCAATCTATACCAAACTGCGTGAAGCCATTAATTTTGCTTCATTTGAAAATCATTGCTCAATAAGCACCAATGATCAGTTTATAATGATCATTTCAACTAGATGATCAACTTGACATATCCGCAGTAAATCGTTTTTAACATTGGATTTAGAGTTCAAAATGATATGAATCTAATGCCCACGTTAATCTACCTCAATTTTCAATATTTTGATAACATTTGAGACTAGAAGAACTGTGACAAAGACTCCAAGGAATCCAATGCATCCCAAAATGCATGATGCAATGCATTATGCTTCATTTATAAGTCTTCATTTATGCAAATAGGTTAACGTGGGCATTGGATTCGTGTCATTCTAAGTTCTAAATAAAAATTTACGAACGATTTAGTGCGGATATGTCAAGTGCTTTGGTGAGTAAATATGATTATTCAAAACTGATCATTGGTACTCATTGAGTAAAGGCTTATAAATGAAGCATAACACATGGCAACACGCAGTTTGGGATAGATTGAATTGCTTGGACACTTTGTCATATCTAGTTCTATCTCAAATTTTGTCAAAATATAGAAATTTGAGGTAGCTTAACGTGGGCATCAGATTTGTTTCATTATGAGCTATAAATCAAAATTTACAGACGATTTAATGCGGACATGTTAAGTGGATCACCAGTTAAAATGATTATACTAAACTGATCGTGGGTACTCATTGAGTAAAGGCTTATAAATGAAGCATAATGCATGGCATCATACGGTTTAGGATAGATTGGATTACTGGGATGCTTTTTAATATCTAGTTGTGTCTCATATTTTGTCCCAATATAGAAAAAATAACTAGCTTAACGTGGGGATTGGATTCGTGTCATTCTGAGCCATAAATCAAAAGTTATGGACGATTTAGTGCAGACATGTCACGTAGATCGGCGCGTTAAAATAACCATTTTAAACTGATCATTGGTGCTCATTAAGTAAAAGCTTATAAATGAAAAATAAAGCATGGCATCATGCAGTTTGGGATAGAAAGGATTCCTTGGACGCTTTGTCATCTTTATTTCTATCTCTTATTTTGTTAAAATATAGAAAATTGAGCTAGCTAAACGTGGGCATTGGATTCGTGTAATTCGGAGCTCTATATCAAAATTTACGGACAATTTATTGCGGAGATGTCAAGTGGAACGACCAGTTAATATGCTTATTCAAAACTGATCATTGGTACTCATTGAATAAAGGCTTATAAATGAAGGATAATGCATGGCATCACGCGGTTTGGGATAGGTTGGATTACTTGGACGCTTTGCCGTATATAGTTCATTCTAAAATGTTTTCAAAATATACATATTTGAGCTAGATTAACGTGGCCATTGGATTTGTGTCATTCTGAGCTCTAAATCAAAATTTACCAACGATTTAGTGCGGACATGTCAAGTGGATCGACCTGTTAATATGATTATTCTAAACTGATCGTTGATATGCATTGTGTAAAGGGTCATAAATAAAGCATAATGCATGGTATCACGCGGTATGGAATAGATGGATTACTTGGACGCTTTGTCCTATCTAACTCTGTCTCAAATTTTGTCACAATATAGAAAATTGAACTAACTTAACGTGAGCTTTGGATTCGTGAGATTCTGAGCTATAAAACAAAGTTTCAGGCGACTTAGTGCAACCATGTCAAGTTGATCGGCCAGTTAAAATGATCATTTTAAACTTATCATTGGTGCTCATTGAATAAAGGCTTTTAAATGAAGCATAATGCATAGCATCACGCAGTTCAGGATATATTGGATTACTTGGATGCTTTGTCATATCTATATTTGCCTCAAATTTTGTTACAATATTGAAAATTGTGCTAGATTAATGTGGGCATTGGATTCGTGTCATTCGGAGCTCTAAATCAAAATTTACCGATGATTTAGTGCTGACATGTCAAGTGGATCGGGAAGTTAAAATGATTAATCAAAATGGATCATTGGTACTGATTGAGTAAAGGCTTATAAGTGAAGGATAATGCATGGCATCATGCGGTTTGAGATAAGTTGGATTACTTGGACGATTTGTCGTATCTAGTTCCGTCTCAAATTTTGTCAAAATATAGAAATTTGAGCTAGATTAACGTGGGCATTGGATTCGTATCATTCTAATCTCTAAACCAAAATTTACAGATGATTTATTGGGGACATGTCAAGTGGATCAGCTAGTTAAAATGATTATTTTAAACGGATCAGTTGTACGCATTGTGGAAAGGCTTATAAATTAAGCATAATGCATGGCATTGCACAGTTTGGGATAAATTGGATTACTTGGATGCTTTGTCATAAATTGTGTCTTTAATTTTGTTACAATATAGAAAATTGAGCTAGCGTAACATGCGCATTGGATTCGTGTGTTTCTGAGCTCTACATCAAAAGTTATGGACGATTTAGTGCGTACATGTCAAGTTGATCGTCCAGTTAAAGTGATCATTCTAAAATGATCACTTGTGCTCATTAAGTCAAGGCTTATAAATGACGCATAGAGCATGGCATCACGCAGTTTGGGATAGATTGGATTACTTGGATCCCTTGTCGTCTCTATTTTGGTCTCACATTTTGTCAAAATATAAAACTTTGAGCTAGCTTAATGTGGGTATTGGATTCGTGTCATTCTGAGTTCTAAATCCAAATTTACAAACGATTTAGTGCAGACATATCAAGTGAATCGGTGAGTTAATATGATTATTCAAAACAGATCATTGGTACTCATTGATTAAAGGCTGATAAATGAAGCAGAATGCATGGCATATCGTGGTTTGGGATAGATTGGATTACTTGGACGCTTTATCGTATCTATTTATGTCTCAAAAATTTTCACAATATAGAAAATTGAGCTAGCTTAACGTTGGCATTTGGTTCAGGTCATTCTGAGTTCTAATCAAAAGTTACGGACGATTTAGTGCGGACATGTCAAGTTGATCAGCCAGTTAAGTGATCATTCTAAACTGATAATTGGTGCTCATTTAGTAAAGGCTTATAAATGAAGCATAAAGCATGGTATCAAGCAGTTTGGATAGATTCGATTACTTGGACGCTTTGTTGTCTCTATTTCTGTCTCAAATTTTGTCAAAATATAGAGAATTGAGCTAGTTTAATGTGGGAGTTGGATTCGCGTCATTCTAAGTTCTAAATCAAAATTTACAAATGATTTAGTGCGGATATGTCAAGTGGATTGGCCAGTTAATATGATTATTCAAAACTGATCATTTGTACTCATTGAGTAAAGGCTTATATATGAAGCATAATGCATGGTATCACGCGGTTTGGGATAGATTGGATTACTTGGAAGCTTTGTCGTATCTAGTTCTATCTCAAATTTGGTCAAAATATAGAAATTTGAGGTAGCTTAACGTGGACATCGGCTTCGTTTCATTCTGAGCTATGAATCAAAATTTACAGATGATTTAGTGTGGACATGTTAAGAGGATCACCAGTTAAAATGATTATACTAAACTGATCGTGGGTTGTCATTGAGTAAAGGCTTATAAATGAAGCATAATACTTGGCATCACGCGGTTTAGGATAGATTGGATTACTTGGATGCTTTGTCGTATCTAGTTGTGTCTCATATTTTGTCACAATATAGAAAAATAACTAGCTTAACGTGGGGATTGGATTCGTGTCATTCTGAGCAATAAATCAAAAGTGACGGATAATTTAGTGCAGCCATGTCAAGTTGATTGGCCAGTTTAAATGATCATTCTAAACTGATCATTGGTGCTCATTGAGTGAATGCTTATAAATGAAGTATAATACGTGGCATCACGTAGTTTGAGATATATTGGAAAACTTTGATGCCTTGTTCTGTCTAGTTTTGTCTCAAATTTTGTCATAAAATAGAAAATTGAACTAGTTTAACGTGGGCATTGGATTCATGACATTCAAAGCTATAAATCAAAAGTTACGAATGATTTAGTGCAGAAATGTCAGGTTGATCGACTAGTTAAAATGATCACTCTAAATTGATCATTGGTGCTTATTGTGTAAAGGATTATAAATGAAAAATAGTGCATGGCATCTCGTAGTTTTGGACAGATTGGATTAATTGGACGCTTTGTTAGATCTAGTTCTGTCTTAAATTTTGTCAAAGTATTGAAAATTCATCTAAAACGTGGGCGTTGGATTAGTGTAATTCTGAGCTATAAATTAAAATTGATGGATGATTTAGTGCGTACATGTCAAGTGGATCGACAAGTTAATAATACTATTCTAAACTGATCATTGGTACTCATTTAGTAAACGCTTATATATGAAGCATAATCTATGGCATCGCGTGGTTTGGGATATATTGGATTTCTTGGATGCTTTATCGTATCTAATTCTGTCTCAAAATTTCTCACAATATAGAAAATTGAACTAGCTTAACATGGACATGGGATTCGTGTCATTCTGAGCTATAAATCAAAAGTTATGGACAATTTAGTGTAGCCATGTCAAGTTGATCGGCCAGTTAAAGTGATCATTCTAAACTGATCATTGGTGCTCATTGAGAAAAGATTTATCAATGATATATAATGCATGGCATCACGCAGTTTGGGATAGATTGGATTATTTGGACGCTTTTTCTTATCTATTTCCGTCTCAATTTTTTCTCAATTTAGAAAATTGAGCTAGCATAATGTGGGCATTGGATTCGTGTTATTTTGAGCTATAAATCAAAAGTTACAGACAATTTAGTGTGGATACGTCAAGTTGATCGGCCAGTTAATATGATTATTCTAAACTGATCATTGGTGCTCATTGAGTGAAGGCTTATAAATGAAGTATAATGCATGGCCTCACACAGTTTGGGATAGATTGTAATACTTGTATCCTTTGTCGTATCTAGTTTTATCTCAAATTTTGTCACAATATAGAAAATTGAACTAGTTTAACGTAGGCATTGGATTCATGTCAATCTAAGCTATAAATCAAAATTTACGGACGATTTAGTGCATAAATATCAAGTTGATCAGCCAGTTAAAATGATAATTGTAAACTGATCATTGGTGCTTATTGAGTAAAGGGATGCATTGCATTTCGCAGTTTGGGATAGATTGGATTACTTGGATGCTTTGTCATATCTACTTCTGTCTTAAATTTTGTCACAATATAGAATATTGAGCTAGATTAACGTGGGCATTGGATTTGTGTCATTATGAGCTATAAATCAAAAGTTACGGACGATTTTATTGCAGATATGTCAAGTGATCGGCAAGTTAAAATGATCATTTTAAACAGATCATTGGTGCTCATTGAGTAAAGGCTTATAAATGAAGCATATTGCATGACATCACACAGTTTTAGATAGATTTGATTACTTGGAGGACTTCTCGAAGCAAATTAAGACTTAAATTTTGTCAAAATATAGAAAATTGAGCTAGCTTAACGTGGGCAATAGAATCGTGTCATTCTGAGCTCTAAATCAAAATTTAACAACGATTTAGTGCAGACATGTCAAGTGGATCGACCAATTAATATGATTATTCAAAACCGATCATTGGTACTCATTGCGTAAAGGCTTATAAATTAACATTTTAGATAGATTTGATTAAGTCTTATATTTTATCGCTACATGTAAAGAAGTTAATATGATTATTCAAAACTGATCATTGGTACTCATTGAGTAAAGGCTTATAAATGAGGCATAATCTATAGCATCACGCTGTTTGGTATAGATTAGATTATTTGAATGCTTTGTCGTATCTAGTTTTATCTCAAATTTTTTCACAATATAGAAAATTGAACTAGCCTAACATCGGCATTGGATTCATGTCATTCAGTGCTCTAAATCAAAAGTTACGGACCCATTAGTGCGGACATGTCAAGTTGATCGGCCAGTTAAAATGATCATTTTAAACTGATCATTGGTGTCATTCTGAGCTGTAAATAAAAAGTTACGGACGATTTAGTGCAAACATGTCAAGTTGATGGGTCAGTTGATATGATCATTGTAAACTGATCATTGGTGCTCATTGAGTAAATGCCTACAAATGAAGCATAATGCATGACATCACGGAATTTTGGATAGCCTGGATAACTTGGATGCATTGTCGTATCTAGTTTTGTCTCAAATTTTGCCTCAATATAGAAAATTAAACTAGCTTAACGCGGGCAATTGATTGTGTCATTCTAAGTTATAAATCAAAAGTTATGGACGATTTAGTGCAGAAACGTCAAGATTATTCTAAACTGATCATTGCTACTCATTGAGTAAAGGCTTATAAATGAAATATAATTTATGGGCATCACGCTGTTTGGGATAGATTTGATTATTTGGACGCTTTGTTGTATCTAAGTGTGTCTCCGATTTTGTCGCAATATATAAAATTAAACTTGCTTAATGTGGGCATTGGATTCGTGTCATTCTGAGCTCCAAATCAAAAGTTGTGGACGATTTTAGTGCGGACATGTCAAGTTTATCGGCCTGTTAAAGTGATCATTTTAAACTGATCATTGGTGTTCATTTAGTAAAGGCTTAGAAATGAAGCATAATGCATGGCGTTACATAGTTATGGATAGACTGGATTACTTGGACGCTTTGTCATATATATTTTTGTCTCAAATTTTGTTACACTATAGAAAATTTAGCTAGGTTAACGTGGGCATTGAGTTCGCGTGTTTCGGAGCTCTAAATCAAAAGTTGTGAAAGATTTAGTGCAGCCATGTCAAGTTTATCGGCCAGTTAAGATGATCATTCTAAACTTATCATTGTTGCTCATGGAGTAAATGCTTATTTGTGAAGCATAATGCATGACATCACACATTTTTCGATAGCTTGGATAACTTGGACGCATTGTCGTATCTAGTTTTGTCTCAAATTTTGCCTCAATATAGAAAATTTAACTAGCTTAACGCTGGCATTGGATTCGTGTAATTCTAAGCTATAAATCAAAAGTTATGAACGATTTAATGCATACATGTCAAGATGATCATCCAGTTAAAATGATCATTATAAACTGATCATTGGTGCTCATTGAGTAAAGGAATGCATGGCATCTCACAGTTTGGGATATATTGGATTAATTGGATGTTTTGTCGTATATATTTCTGCCTTAAATTTTGTCAAAATATAGAAAATTGAGCTAGCGTGACGTGGGCTTTGGATTTGTGTCATTATGAACTATAAATCAAAAGAACAGGATGATTTATTGCAGATATGTCAAGTTGATCGTCCAGTTAGATTGATCATTTTAAACTGATCATTGGTACTCATTGAGTAGAGGTTTATAAATGAATTATAATGCATGACATCACACAGTTTTGGATAGATTTGATTACTTGGAGGACTTTTCGAATCAAATTTAGTCTAAAATTTCGTCAAAATATAGAAAATTGAGCTAGCTTAACGTGGGCATTAGATTTGTCTCATTCTGAGCTCTAAATCAAAATTTACGGACCAGTTAGTGCGAACATGTCAAGTGGATCGACCAGTTAATATGATTATTCAAAACTGATCATTGGTACTCATTGAGTAAAGGCTTGTAAATGAAGCATAATCTATGGAATCACGCTGTTTGGGACAAATTGGATTATTTGGACGTTTTGTCGTATCTAGTTATGTATCAAATTTTGTCACAATATAGAAAATTGAACTAGTTTAAAATGTGCATTGGGTTCGTGTCATTCTAAGCTCTAAATCAAAAGTTAAGGACAATTTAGTGCGGATATGTCAAGTTGATCGGCCATGTAAAGTGATAATTCTTAACTGATCATTGGTGCTCAATGAGTACAGGAATGCATGGCATCACACAATTATGGATAGACTGAATTACTTGTACGCTTTGTTGTGTCTATTTCTGTCTCAAATTTTGTTACACTACAGAAAATTTAGCTAGCCTAACATCAGCATTGGATTCATGTGCTTCTGAGATCTAAATCAAAAGTTACGCATGATTTAGTGCAGCCATGTCAAGTTGATCAGCCAGTTAAAATGATCATTCTAAACTGATCACTGGTGCTCATGGAGTAAAAGCTTATAAATGAACAATAATGCATGGCATCACGTAGTTTGGATAGATTGGATTACTTTGACACTTTATCGTATCTATTTATGTCTTAAATTTTGGATTGAGCTAGCCTAACGTGGGTGTTGGATTCATATCATTCTAAGCTCTAAATCAAAAGTTACAGACGGTTTCGTGCAATCATGTCAAGTTTATCGGCAAGTTCAAATGATCATTCTAAACTGATCATTGGTTCTCATTGAGTAAAGACTTATAAATGAAGCATAATGCATGACATCACGTAGTTTTGGATAGATTTGATTACTTGGAAGACTGTTCGAACCAATTTTAGTCTAAAATTTTACAACAATATAGAAAACTGAGCTAGCTTAATATGGGTATTGGATTCGTGTCATTCTGAGGTATAAATCAAAAGTTACTTGGGCATTGGGTAAGATTAACGTGGGCATTGGATTCGTGGCATTATGAGCTATAAATCAAAAGTTATGGACAATTTAGTGCACACATGTCAAGTTGATCGGCCAGTTAATTTGATCATTCTGAACTTATTATTGGTGCTCATTGAGTAAAGGCTTATAAATGAAGCATAATGCATGGCATCACTCAGTTTTAAATTGATTGGATTACTTGGATGCTTCGTCATATCTATTTCTGTCTCAAATTTTGTCACAATATAGCTAAATTGAGCTATTTAACTTGGACGCATTGTCGTATCTAGTTTTGTCTCAATATTTGCCTCAATATAGAAAATTTAACTAGCTTAACGCTGGCATTGGATTCGTGTCATTTTAAGCTATAAATCAAAAATTATGGACGATTTAGTGGAGACATGTCAAGATGATCATCCAGTTAAAATGATCATTATAAACTGATCATGGCATCACACATTTTTGGATAGCTTGGATAACTTGGACGCATTGTCATATCTAGTTTTGTCTCAAATTTTGCCTCAATATAGAAAATTCAACTAGCTTAACGCTGGCATTGGATTCATGTCATTCTAAGCTATAAATCAAAAGTTATGGACGATTTAGTGCAGACATGTCAAGATGATCATCCAGTTAAAATGATCATTATAAACTGATTACTGGTGCTCATTGAGTAAAGGAATGCATGGCATCTCGCAGTTTGGGATATATTGGATTAATTGGATGTTTTGTCGTATCTATTTATGGCTTAAATTTTGTCACAACATAGAAAATTGAGCTAGCGTGACGTGGGCATTGGATTTGTGTCGTTATGAACTATAAATCAAAAGAACAGGATGATTTATTGCAGATATGTCAAGTTGATCGTCCAGTTAGATTGATCATTTTAAACTAATCATTGGTGCTCATTGAGTAGAGGTTTATAAATGAATTATAATGCATGACATCACACAGTTTTGGATAGATTTGATTACTTGGAGGACTTTTCGAAGCAAATTTAGTCTAAAATTTTGTCAAAATATAGAAAATTGAGCTAGCTTAACGTGGGCATTAGATTTGTCTCATTCTGAGCTCTAAATCAAAATTTACGGACCAGTTAGTGCGAACATGTCAAGTGGATCGACCAGTTAATATGATTATTCAAAACTGATCATTGGTACTCATTGAGTAAAGGCTTGTAAATGAAGCATAATCTATGGAATCACGCTGTTTGGGAAAAATTGGATTATTTGGACGTTTTGTCGTATCTAGATATGTATCAAATTTTGTCACAATATAGAAAATTGAACTAGTTTAACATGTGCATTGGGTTCGTGTCATTCTAAGCTCTAAATCAAATGTTAAGGACAATTTAGTGCAGATATGTCGAGTTGATCGGCCAGGTAAAGTGATCATTCTTAACTGATCATTGGTGCTCACTGAGTACAGGAATGCGTGGCATCACACAATTATGGATAGACTGGATTACTTGTACGCTTTGTTGTGTCTATTTCTATCTCAAATTTTGTTACACTATAGAAAATTTAGCTAGCCTAACATCGGCATTGGATTCGTGTGCTTCTGAGATCTAAATCAAAAGTTACGCATGATTTAGTGCAGCCATGTCAAGTTGATCAGCCAGTTAAAATGATCATTCTAAACTGATCACTGGTGCTCATGGAGTAAAAGCTTATAAATGAACAATAATGCATGGCATCACGTAGTTTTGATAGATTGGATTACTTTGACACTTTATCGTATCTATTTATGTCTTCAATTTTGTCACAACATAGAATATTGAGCTAGCCTAACATGGGTGTTGGATTCATATCATTCTGAGCTCTAAATCAAAAGTTACAGACGTTTTAGTGCAATCATGTCAAGTTTATCGGCAAGTTCAAATGATCATTCTAAACTGATCATTGTATCTCATTGAGTAAAGGCTTATAAATGAAGCATAATGCATGACATCACGTAGTTTTGGATAGATTTGATTACTTGGAAGACTGTTCGAACCAATTTTAGTCTAAAATTTTACAAAAATATAGAAAACTGAGCTAGCTTAATCTGGGTATTGGATTCGTGTCATTTTGAGGTATAAATCAAAAGTTACTTGGGCATTGGGTAAGATTAACGTGGGCATTGGATTCGTGTCATTATGAGCTGTAAATCAAAAGTTATGGACAATTTAGTGCACACATGTCAAGTTGATTGGCCAGTTAATTTGATCATTCTGAACTTATTATTGGTGCTCATTGAGTAAAGGCTTATAAATGAAGCATAATGCATGGCATCACTCAGTTTTGGATTGATTGGATTACTTGGATGCTTCGTCATATCTATTTCTGTCTCAAATTTTGTCACGATATAGCTAAATTGAGCTAGCTTAACATGGACATTGGAATCGTGTCATTTTGAGCTCTAAATCAAAAGTTATGGATGGTTTAGTGTGGACATGTCAAGTTGATCGGCCAGTTAAAGGATCATTCTAAAAGGACTGCTTATAAATGAATCATATTTCATGACATCATGCACTTTTGGATATATTAGATTACTTGGAGGACTTTTTGATGCAATTTTAGTTTTAAATTTTGTCACAATATAGAAAATTGAGCTATATTAACGTGGGCATTGGGTTCGTGTCATTCAGAGCTCTAAATCAAAAGTTACAAAGGATTTAGTGCAGACATGTCAAGTTGCTTGGCCAGTTAAAATGATCATTATTAACTGCTCATTAGTGCTCTTGGAATAAAGGCTTATAAATGAAGCATAATACATGACATCACGTAGTTCGGAATATATTTGAGTACTTGGACACGTTGCATTATCTATTTCTGTCTCAAATTTTGTCACAATATACAAAATCGAGCTTAACATGTGCATTAGTTTTGTGTCATTCTGAGCTCTAAACCGAAAGTTACCGACGATTTAGTGCATAGCATCACTCAGTTTGCGATAGATTGGATTACTTGAATGCTTTGTTGTCACTATATATGTCTCAAATTTTGTCAAAATTTTCAAAATTGAGCTAGCTTAACGTGGGCATTGTATTCGTGTCGTTCAGAGTTCTAAATCTAAAGTTACGGACGATTTAGTGTGGACATGTCAAGTTGATCGGCTAGTTAAAGTGATCATTCTAAACTAATCAGTGGTGCTCATTAAGTAAAGGCTTCTAAATGAAGCATAATGCATGGTATCACACAATTTTGGATAGATTGGATTACTTGGAAGCTTTCTCGTATCTATTTTTGTCTTACATTTTGTCACAAAATAGAAAATTGGCCTAGCTTAATGTGGGAATTGGATTCGTGTCATTCTGAGCTCTAAATCAAAAGTTACGGATGATTTAGTGTAGACATGTCAAGTTGATGCCAGTTAAAATGATCATTATAGCTTAACATGGGCATTGGAATCGTGTAATTTTCAGCTCTAAATGAAAAGTTACGGACGATTGAGTGCGGACATGTCAAGTTGATGAGCCAGTTATAATGATCATTCCAAACTTATCATTGGTGTTCATTGAGTAAAGGCTTATAAATGAAGCATAATGCGTGGTATCATGCAGTTTTGGATAGATTGGATTACTTGCACACTATGTCGTATCTAGCTCTCTCTCTCAAATTTTGTCACAATATAGATAAATTGAGCTAGCTTAATGTGGGCATTGGAATCGTGTCATTCAAAGTTCTAAATCAAAACTTAGGATTTAGTGCGGACATGTCAAGTTAATCGGCCAAGTTAATGTGATCATTCTAAACTGATCATTGGTTGATACAAGCCTCGATTCAAGGCTTATATGCGCGTGGGCTGTTTGGAGAAAGTTAGGTGAGAAACTCGACCTTAGACGTCTTGGATAGGGGTTTTTGGGTTGGTATTTGATGGAAGAATGAAGTGAACCACACGAGGGGTGATGAACCTCGTGATAAATCACAAACTTAGAGCTAGGAGGGCTGGTCTCAACTAGGTTCTAAGCACACAAGATTCTTGAGAGAAAACTTGTAAGAAAATTCGATCTTTATTAATTAGCAAAAAGGTTGTCGAACTACAATTCTGGAAGGAGGCTTATTAATATGTTCGACAGCTTGACCTTCTAGGGTCGACTCAAATAAGAAAAGGAAAATTTACAAAAGTGCACAAAAGGAAAAGATACAAAAGTGTATAATCGAAAAAGGACCTATTCCTAAAATGTCTTTGACTCAATAAATGTAAATATTCTAGATCCTACCCTAAAAAACAGAAAGAGGCAAATATTCTTATTGAAAACTTACCTTACTTACCTCACGGCCAAGAAATGGAAGGTGGCCATCCTTGTGGCATGCACGCGCCTTGCTCCTAGTCTTCGACTTGGAGTAGGGTTAGGAATCTTTGGGCCCTGACCTCTCTTGCGACTAAAGCCCAAGTCTCTGATGTCCCTTGTGTTGTTGAGAAGCCTTTGGACTCTTCTTGCACTTCTGGCCCATTGCCCTTAGTTGATCTTCCTCTAGGAGCTTGTCGACCCATAAGCTGAATTGTTGAAGAGTGCTCTTGATCTGCTCCTTGTCATTGCTCCTGGTGGCACTACTGGTGTGGAGACTTCCTCTAGATGCATGTCCCGAAGCTGGTAGCTTATCTGGTCCGAGTTTCCTTGTGTAGAAGTAGAAATGCTAATGCAGTCGGCTGGATCGGTTGTACCGGCTGGACTGTGTGAGGTACTGGCCGGAATGCCTTCAGGACCAGCCAAGTTGATCCCGGAGTTGGTGGCATCACCAAGGGGACCGGCGGTGTCATCCACGTCGCCACCAAGTGTGCCGGAAGCTTGGGTCTCTCCGCCGGAAATGCTGGTCGGTCTGGTCCTATTGGTCGAGGGTCCGGCGGTACCGCTTGGGCCGGCAGACGTGCCAGATGGCCCGGCTGTCTCGGGCAAGCTTCCTGGTCGGCCAGTCTGGTCTCCTGGCTTGATGTACGACCTGATGTCCTCATCATCCCCTCCCTCTTCAGTAGGTTTTGTCCTCAAAGCTGGTTCATCTGCGTGGAAAGGGGCTAAGTCAGTTACGTTGAACATGTTGGACACATTAAGCTCACCTGGGAGCTCGATCCGGTAGGCGTTGTTGTTGATCCTCTCAAGCACTCTGAATGGTCCTTCTCCTCTTGGTGCTAGCTTGGAACTCCTTAGGTTTGGGAGACTCTCCTGCCGTAGGTGTAGCCACACCCAATCGCCTGGTTGAAAGATCACCTCCTTTCTTCCCTTGTTCGCATGAGTCACGTACTGCCCGGTGCTCTTCTCCAAGTTTTCTGCTACCTTCTGGTGTAAATTCCTTATGAACTCTGCCTTGGATGCTCCGTTGAGGTCGGCCATCTCTGCTGGTTGCAGTGGCGTTTGCTCCAATGGGGTGAGAGGGTTGAAGCCATATACTACTTCAAATGGTGTCTTCTTGGTTTCTGAGTGCACGGCTCGGTTGTAAGGGAACTCTATGAATGGCAGGAACTCCACCCAAGTCTTGAGGTTCTTCCCTAGTGTAGTCCTGAGAAGAGTTGATAGTGTCCTGTTGACAACTTCAGTTTGGCCATCGGTTTTAGGATGGCAGGTGGTAGAGAAGAGTAGCTTCGTGCCTAGCTTCCTCCAAAGGGTCCTCCAGAAATGGCTGAGGAACTTGGTGTCCCTGTCTGACGATGGTCCTTGGCACTCCATGAAGCCGTACTATCTCCTTGAAGAACAGCTCAGCTGTTTGCGTGGCATCATTGACATTGGCACACGGAATGAAGTGTGCCATCTTGGAGAATCTGTCCACCACTACAAAGATTGCATCTTTGTGGTTGATCTTGGGCAGACCTAGAACAAAGTCCATTGAGATGTCCACCCATGGATGTGTAGGTATGGACAGTGGGAGATACAACCCGTGAGGTTGCACTCGGGACTTTGCCTTCTTGCGAGTGATCCATCTTGCACAATGAGCTTCTACTAACCTCTTGATGTGTGGCCAGTAGAAGTGCTCCTTGACCACTGCTAGAGTTTTGTCGACACCAAAGTGGCCCATGAGTCCTCCTCCATGAGCTTCTCGGATGATAAGCTCCCTCAATGATCCTTGTGGTATGCACAGCCTTCTCTCTCGGAACAAGAATCCCTCATGGATGTAAAACTTGCCATGACTCCCTGTGCCACACTCCTTGTAGCTCTCAGCAAAGTCAGGATCATCCTTGTATAGGTCCTTGATGTGCTCGAATCCTAGGACCTTTGCCTCCATGGTTGATATCAAGGCAAACCTCCTTGATAGTGCATCGGCTACCACATTGTCTTTTCCCTTCTTGTACTTGATGACGTACGGGAAGGTCTCTATGAACTCCATCCACCTGGCATGTCTCCTCTTGAGGTTGGTTTGCCCTCTGAGGTGTTTGAGAGTCTCATGATCAGTGTGGATCACAAACTCCTTGGACAGCAAGTAATGCTGCCAAGTCTCTAATGCTCGGACAAGGGCATAAAGCTCCTTGTCATAAGTGGGGTAGTTCAGTGAGGCACCACCTAGCTTCTCACTGAAGTTTGCCACTGGTCTCCCTCCTTGGGTTAGCACTGCTCCTATGCCAATTCCAGAGGCATCACACTCCACTTCAAACGTCTTGTTGAAGTCGGGCAGGACTAGCACTGGTGCATGTGTAAGGCTGTCCTTCAAGGCCTGGAATGCCTTCACCTGAGCTTCTCCCCTGCTGAAACCCACGTTCTTCTTCACTACTACCGTCAGTGGTGAGGCAATACTGCTGAAGTTGGGCACGAATCTCCTCTAGAAGCTGGCCAGTCCGTGGAAGCTTCTCACTTGGCTGATGTTGCCTGGTGTTGGCCATTCTTGTATGGCTCGAATCTTTTCTTCATCAACCTGTAGGCCCTGTGAACTTACAACAAAACTGATGTACGCCCTAAGAACTTGGTTCATAAGGCGCATGAAGGTGCTTGGGGCATTAGTCAAGCCGAATGGCATGACTGTCCACTCGTATAGACCTTGCTTTGTCTTGAAAGCAGTCTTCCATTCATCACCTTCCTTCATCCTGACCTGGTGATATCCACTCTTGAGGTCTATCTTGGAGAAGACCGTGGCTCCACTCAGCTCATCTAGTATATCATCCAGCCATGGTATTGGATGCCGGTACTTGACAGTGATGTTGTTGATTGCTCGGCAGTCTACGCACATTCGCCAAGTCCCATCTTTCTTGGGCACTAGTAGCACTGGTACGGCACATGGACTGAGGCTCTCTCGAACATATCCTTTCTCCAGGAGCTCCTTGACTTGCTTCTCAAGCTCCTTGGACTCCTCTGGACTCATCCGATAGGCTGGCCGGTTGGGCAGGGCTGCTCCGGGCACTAGGTCGATCTGGTGTTCTATGCCACGTAAAGGACGCAAGCCTGCTGGTATCTCCTCAGGAAACACATCCTGTAATTTGTTGAGGAGAGTTGGTACTTCAGGAGGTAACTCTACCTGTTCTTTCTCTATATTCAACACTTCTTTGAAAACCATTAGTAGCATTAGGTCCTTCGAGGCTAAAGCTCTCTGGACATGACTTGGTTGAATGAGAAAATTAGATTTAATGAGCTTCTTTTCCTTACTCATTTGCTGTTGAAGCTCATGTACCTGGGCAGGTTTGAGAGGAGCTACGCTGACCTTTCTCTTGTCATGCACGAAAGTGTAGAGATTGGTTCGGCCATCATGCCTGGTCTCCTTGTCAAACTGCCATGGCCTTCCTAGTAGAAGATGGCCAGCTTGCATGGGCACCACGTCGCACACGACTTGGTCTTGATACTTGCCCACACTGAATGGCACAGTGACTTGCTCATGGATCTTGAGCTCCACTTTATCATCGAGCCATATCAGTCTATATGGTCAAGGGTGCCTTGTCTTGTCTAGACCTAGCTTATCAACCATGTATGCACTAGCAACGTTAGTGCAAGAACCACCATCTATGATGAGGTTACATACCTTACCCTTGATGGTGCAACGACTGTGGAAGATGTTCTCCCTTTGGATGGTCTCTGAAGAATCCACCATTGCACTGAGGATGCGTCTAGTGACCAGCACTTCCCCCACATCAGGGTACTCAATGTCACCATATTCCTCTTCTGGTTCATAGTCCTCTTCATCTTGGGACTCATATTCTCCAGCCTCCGTAATCAGCATGACCCGGTTGTTTGGGCACTCCCTTGAGATGTGTCCACGACCCCTACACTTGAAACAAGTGATGTCACGTGATCTTTGAAGGTTAGAAGACTTACTAGGCTCTCTCTGGTCATGAGTGGGTTCAGGAGGCTTGCTCTTGAACCTTGACTCGATCTCTATGCTCTTGCCTTTGTCTACAGGCTTGGGAATATTGCTTGGTGCCCAAGGTGTCTTAGGCTTGCTGCGGATGTCTTGGCTCTTACATTTGATGTGCTGTTCAGCCTGGACAGATAGGTGGAACAAGTCTTTGAAGTCATTGTAGATTTGCCTTTCCACCTTGCGGCTGACTTATTCTTGGAGTCCATCCAAGAATTGTGCCATCAATGCTTCTTCATCATCATTGAGCTCTAGTCTGTTCCTTAGCTTCTCGAACTTTTCATAGTACTCCTCTACTGATCTGGTACCCTGCTTAAGAGTACAAAAACGACGTTGCAAGTCCCTATGAAAGTAAGGTGGAACAAACCTTTGTCGTATGACATCCTTCATGTCGACCCATGAGTCTATGGGCCTCATTCTTTTCCTCCTTCTGTCAGATACCTCACGATCCCACCAGATGAGGGCATTGTCCGTGAGTTGTGCTACTGCCATTGAGACTCTCCTAGGCCCTGGTTGGTTGTAATGATCAAAGATATGATCCATCCTTCTCTCCCAATCTAGGTAAGCCTCGGGGTCTACTTTTCCTGCAAAACTTGGAGGAGTTAGCTTAACATCAGGATGAGTTACCCAGTTGTAGGCGTGTTCATCTTCATCCTAATGATGTCTAGGAGGCATCCTTGGTCTCTGGTGAAGACCATATGGCTCGAAGCCATCATCCTCTGCCTCTGGTTGCCGTGGAGGTCTTCTCGGCCTATGGTGATAGTTATAAGGTTGTGTGTCCTCATCTCCATCTGGCTGGGGCTCCTCCTGTTCGTGCCGTGTCCTAAGGTGCTCAGGACCCTCAGCACGGTCTTGCTCAGCTCTCACGTGCCTTATGGCCTGGAATCTCACCGGCCTCTCCATGCGCTCCAACCTCTCGCCTATGGATGCGAGTTGCGTTTGGAGGGTGGTAAACATGGCCATCATGGCTTCGGTTGCTTCTCTATTTCTTCTGCCATTGCATGCTACAAAGAAAGAAGACAAGTTATGATACTCCTAAATTATTAGGAGGGTTTTCTTTTATAAAGGGATTCAAAAAAATGCAAAAAGGAAAGTTCTAAGGAATGGAAAATTCGAAAATATGGAGATTTGAATAAAAGGAAATTTTCTTGACAACTATTGCTAGCTGTCCAATTCGAAATCTTTTGGTATTTTTCCTATTTTCTTTTCTTTTCTTTTTCTTTTCTTTTAATTTAACTTAAAGATAATAGAAATATGATTCTAACAAAAAGGAAAATCGAATATAGCAATGCAAGAATGATTATAGAACCTAGTGATGCACGTAGGAACTAGATGCACTCGGTATGAACTTAGATGTTATTTTTTTTTATTTTCTGGAATGAAACTTAAACTAATGCAAGAACAAGAAACAATACAAGCTAAAGGATAGAAACAACCTGGTTTAGGAGCTTTAAGCTCTGATACCAAAATGATACAAGCCTCGATTCAAGGCTTATATGCGCGTGGGCTGTTTGGAGAAGGTTAGGTGAGAAACTCAACCTTAGACTTCTTGGATAGGGGTTTTTGGGTTGGTATTTTATGGAAGGGTGAAGTGAACCACACGAGGGGTGATGAACCTCGTGATAAATCACAAACTTAGAGCTAGGAGGGCTGGTCTCAACTAGGTTCTAAGCGCACAAGATTCTTGAGAGAAAACTTGTAAGAAAATTCGATCTTTATTAATTAGCAAAAAGGTTGTCGAACTACAATGGTGGAAGGAGCCTTATTAATATGCTCGACAGCTTGACCTTCTAGGGTCGACTCAAATAAGAAAAGGAAAATTTACAAAAGTGCACAAAGGAAAAGATACAAAAGTGTATAATCGAAAAAGGACCTATTCCTAAAATGTCTTTGACTCAATAAATGTAAATATTCTAGATCCTACCCTGCAAAACAGAAAGAGGCAAATATTCTTATTGAAAACATACCTTACTTACCTCACGGCCAAGAAATGGAAGGTGGCCGTCCTTGTGGCATGCATGCGCCTTGCTCCTAGTCTTCGACTTGGAGTAGGGTTAGGAATCTTTGGGCCCTGACCTCTCTTGCCACTAAAGCCCAAGTCTCTGATGTCCCTTGTGTTGTTGAGAAGCCTTTGGACTCTTCTTTGCACTTCTGGCCCATTGCCCTTAGTTTATCTTCCTCTAGGAGCTTGTCGACCCATAAGCTGAACTTGTGGAAGAGTGCTCTTGATCTGCTCCTTGTCATTGCTACTGGTGGCACTACTGGTGTTGAGACTTCCTCTAGATATCCTGAAGCTGGTAGCTTATCTGGTCCGAGTTTCCTTGTGTAGAAGTAGAAATGCTCGTGCACTCGGCTGGATCGGCTGTACCGGCTGGACTGTGCGAGGTACTGGCCGGAATGCCTTCAGGACCGGCCAAGTTGATCCCGGAGTTGGTGGCATCACCAAGGGGACCGGCGGTGTCATCCACGTTGCCACTAAGTGTGCCGGAAGCTCGGGTCTCTCCGCCGGCATTGCTGGTCAGTCTGGTCCTATTGGTCGAGGGTCCGGCGGTACCGCTTTGGCCGGCAGACGTGCCAGATGGCCCGGCTGTCTCGGGCAAGCTTCCTGGTCGGCCAGTCTGGTCTCCTGGCTGGATGTACGACCTGATGTCCTCATCATTGGTGCTCATTGAGTAAAGGCTTATAAATGAAGCATTATGCATGGCATCACACAGTTTTTGATAGATTATATTACTTGGACGTTTTGTCGTATCTATTTCAATCTCAAATTTTGTCACAATATATATAAATTGAGCAACCTTAATGTGGGCCTTGAAATCGTGACATTCTGAGTTCTAAATCAAAAGTTATGAATGATATAGTGTGGACATGTCTATTTGATCGGCCATTTAAAGTGATCACTCTAAACCGATCGTTGGTGCTCATTGAGTAAAGGCTTATAAATGAAGCATAATACATGGCATCGCATAGTTTTGGATAGATTGGATTACTTGGATGCTTTTTCGTATCTGTTTTTGTCTCCAATTTTGTTACAATATAAAAAAATCGAGCTAGCGTAACATGGGCATTGGATTAATGTCATTATGAGCTATAAATAAAATGTTACGACAATTTAGTGAAGACATGTCAAGTTGATCGGCCATTTAAAGTGATCACTCTAAACATAATGCATGGTATCACGCAGTTTTGGATAGATTGGATTACTTGGAAGCTTTGTCATATCTAGTTCTCTCTCAATTTTTGTCACAATATAGATAAATTGAGCTAGCTTAATGAGGTCGTTGGAATCATATCATTCTGAGCTCTAAATCAAAACTTACGAACGATTTAGTGCAGACATCATGTTGATTGGCCAGTTAAAGTGAACATTTTAAACTAATCATTGGTGCTCATTGAGTAAAGGCTTATAAAAGAAGCATAATGCATGGCATCACACAGTTTTTGATAGATTGGATTACTTGGACGCTTTGTTGTATCTATTTTGGTCACAAATTTTGTCACAATATAGATAAATTGAGCTAGCTTAATGTGGGCATTGTAATCGTGTCATTCTGAGCTCTAAATCAAAAGTTACGGATGATTTAGTGTGGACTTGTCTAGTTGATCGGCCATTTGAAGTGATCACTCTAAACGGATCGTTGGGGCTCATTGAGTAAAGGCTTATAGATGAAGCATAATACATGACATCACAAAGTTTTGTATAGATTGGATTACTTGGATGCTTTGTCGTATCTATTTTTATCTCAAATTTTGTTACAATATAGAAAATTGAACTACCATAACATGGGCATTGGATTCGTGTCATTATGAGCTATAAATAAAAGTTACGGAAAATTTAGTGAAGACATGTCAAGTTGTTCAGCCAGTTAAAAGGATCATTCTAAAATGATCATTGGTGCTCCTTGAGTAAAGGCTTATTAATGAAGCATAATGCATGTCATTACGTAGTTTTGGAATGATTTGATTACTTGGAGGAGTTCTCGAAACAATTTTAGTCTTAAATTTTATCAGAATATAGAAAACTAAGCAAGCTTAACGTGGGCATTGGATTATTGTCATTCGGAGCTCTATATCAAAAGTTACAAACGATTTAGTGCAGACATGTCAAGTTGATCGGCCATATAAAATAATTATTCTAAACTAATCATTAGTGCTCATTGAGTAAAGTCTTATAAATGAAACATAATGTGTGGAATCACGGATTACTTTGACGCTTTCTCGTATCTTGTTCTCTCTCAAATTTTGTCACAATACAGATAAATTGTGCTAGCTTAACGTGGGCAATGGAAGCGTGTCATTTTGAGATCTAAATCAAAAGTTACGGATGATTTAGTATGGACATGTTAAGTTGATCGGCAATTTAAAGTGATCATTCTAAGCTGATCATTGGTGCAAATTGAGTAAAGGTTTATAATTGAAACATAATGCGTGGCATCCTGATTTTTGGATATATTGGATTACTTGGACCCTTTTTCCTATCTATTTATGTGTCAAATTTTTCAAAATATAGACAATTGAGTAAGATTAACGTGGGTATTGGATTCGTGTCATTATGAGCTATAAATCAAAAGTTATGGATAATTTAGTGCATTCTTGTCAAGTTGATCGGACAGTTAATATGATGATTCTGAACTGATTATTGTGCTCATTAAGTAAAGTCTTATAAATGAAGCATAATGTATGGCATCACGCAGTTTGGGATAGATTGGATTACTTGGGCGCTTTGCCGCATCTATTTTTATTTCAAATTTTGGGCATTGGATTTGCGTCATTCGGATCTCTAAATCAAAAGTTACATACGATTTAGTGCGGACATGTCAAGTTGATCGGCCAGTTAAAGTGATCATTCTAAACTGATCATTGGTGCTCATTAAGTAAAGGCTTATGAATGAAGCATAATGCATGGCATCGCACAGTTCGGGATAGATTGGATTAATTGGACACTTTGTCGTATCTATTTATGTATCAAATTTTATCACAATACAGAAAATTAAGCTTGCTAAACGTGGGTATTTGATTCGTGTCATTGGTGCTCATTGAGTCATAGCTTATAAATGAAGCATAACGCATGACATCACGTATTTTTGGATAGATTTAATTTCTTGGAGGACTTGTCGAAGCAGTTTTAGTCTTAAATTTTATCACAATATAGAAAATTGAGCTAGCTAATCATGGGCATTGGATTCGTGCCATTTTGAGCTCTAAATCAAAAGTTACACACGATTTAACGCGGACATGTCAAGTTTATCAGCCCGTTAAAATGATCATTCTAAACTGATCTATGGTGCTCATACAGAAAAGCTTATAAATGAAGAATAATGCACGGCATCACGCAGTTTGGGATAGATTTGATTACTTGGATGCTTTTTGTATGTATTTTTGTCTCAAATTTTGTCACATTATAGCGAATTCAACTAGCTTGACTTGGGCATTGGATTCGTGTCATTATGAGCTATAAATCAAAAGTTATGGTCGATTTTGTGCCGACATGTCAAGTTAATCGGCGAGTTGAAATGATCATTCTACACTGATCATTGGTGCTTATTGAGGAAAGACTTATAAATGAAGCATAATGCAGAGCATCACACAGTTCGGATAGATTGGATTAGTTGGATCCTTTGTCGTATCTATTTTTGTCTCAAATTTTGTCACAATATAGAAAGTTGAGCTAGCTTAATGTCGGCATTGGAATGGCATCATTCGGAGCTCAAATTCAAAAGTTACAGACGATTTAATGGGGACATTACAAGTTGATCGGTAAGTTAAAATGATCATTCTTAACTGATCATGGGGTGCTCATTGATTAAAAGAAGCATAATGCATGTCATCACATAGTTTGGGATAGATTGCATTATTTGGATGCTTTGTCGTCTCTATTTTGTCTATAATTTTGCAACAATATACAAAATTAACCTAGCTTAACGTGGGCATTGGATTTCTGTCATTCAGAGCTCTAAATAAGAAGTTACGGATGATTTAGTGTGGACATGTCAAGTTCATCAGCCATTTAAAATGATCATTCTAAACTAATCATTGGTTCTCATTGATTAAAGGCTTATAAATGGAGTATATGCACAGTATCATGCAGTTTTGGATATTTTGGATTCCTTGATACTTTTTCGTATATATTTTTGTCTCAAATTTTGTCACAAAATAGAAAATTGAGCTAGCTTAATGTTGGCATTGGATTCGTGTCATTCCGAGCTCTAAATCAAAAGTTACGAATGATTTAGTGCAAACATGTCAAGTTGATCGGCCAGTTAAAATGATCACTCTTAACTGATAATTGGTGCTCATTGATTAAAGCTTATAAATGAAGTGTAATGCATGGCATCACACAGTTTGGGATAGATTGGATTATTTGGAAGCTTTGTCGCCTCAATTTCTGTTTATAATTTTGTCACAATATACAAAACTAAGCTAGCTTAACGTGGGCATTGGATTTGTGTCATTATGAACTATAAATCAATGGACGATTTGGTGCAAACATGTCAAGTTGATCGAATAGTTAAAATGATCATTCTAAACTGATCAGTGATGCTCATTGAGTAAAGGCTTATAAATGATGCATAACGCATAACATCAGGTAGTTTTGGATAGATTTGATTACTTGGAGGACTTGTCAAAGAAATTTTAGTCTTAACTTTTATCACCATATAGAATATTGATCTAGCATGACATGGGCACTAGATTCGTGTCATTCTGAGCTCTAAATCAAAAGATACAGATGATTTAGTGCAGGCATGTCAAGTTTATCGGCCCGTTAAAATGATCATTTTTTATCAGTGGTACTCATTGAGTAAAGGCTTATCAATGAAGTATAATGCATGACATCACACAGTTTGGGATAGATTAGAGCACTTGGATGCTTTGCCATATCTATTATTGTCTCAAATTTTGTCACAATATAGAAAATTGAGCTAGCTTAACGTGGGCATTGGATTCGTGTCGTTATAAGCTATTAATCAAAAGTTATGGATGATTTAGTGCAGACATTTCAAATTGATCACCCAGTTGAAATGATCATTCTATACTGATCACTGGTGCTCATTGAGGTAAAAGCTTATAAATGAAGATTATTGCATGACATCACGCATTTTGGGATAGATTGGATTACTTGGACGCTTTGTCATATCGAATTCGGTCTCAAATTTTGTCACAATATTGCAAATTGAGCTAGCTTAATGTGAGCATTGAATTCTTGTCATTCAGAGCTCTAAATCAAAATTTATGGATGCTTTAGTGCGGACATTTCAAGTTGATCGTCCAATTAAAATGATCATTCTTAACTAATCATTTGTGCTTATTGATAAATGCTTATAAATGAAGCATAATACAGAGCATCACACAGTTTGGGATATATTGGATTACTTGGATGCTTTGTCATATCTATTTTTGCCTCAAATTTGGTCACAATATAGAAAATTGAGCTAGCTTAATGTGGGCATTGGATTTCTGTCATTCGGAGCTCTAAATCAAAAGTTATCGACAATTTAGTGCAGACGTGTCAACTTGTTCGGCCAGTTCAAATGATCATTCTAAACTGATCATTGGTGCTTATTGAGTAAAAGCTTATAAATATAAGAATAATGCATGTCATCACGCAGTTTAGGATATATTGGATTACTTGGACGCTTTGTCGTATAAACTTCTTTCTCAAATTTTTTGCACAATATAGACAATTGAGCTAGCTTACCTTCGGCATTGGATTCATGTCATTATGAGCAATAAATCAAACGTTATGGACGATTTAGTGCAGACATATCAAGTTGATCGCCCAGTTAAAATTATCATTTTAAACAGATCATTAGTACTTATTGGGTAAAGGCTTATAAATGAAGCATAATATAGAGCATCACACAGTTTGGGATAGATTGGATTATTTGGAAGCTTTGTCGCCTCAATTTCTGTTTATAATTTTGTCACAATATACAAAACTAAGCTAGCTTAACGTGGGCATTGGATTTGTGTCATTATGAACTATAAATCAAAACTTATGGACGATTTGGTGCAAACATGTCAAGTTGATCGAATAGTTAAAATGATCATTCTAAACTGATCAGTGATGCTCATTGAGTAAAGGCTTATAAATGATGCATAACGCATAACATAAGGTAGTTTTGGATAGATTTGATTACTTGGAGGACTTGTCGAAGAAATTTTAGTCTTAACTTTTATCACCATATAGAATATTGATCTAGCATGACATGGGCACTAGATTCGTGTCATTCTCCGCTCTAAATCAAAAGATACAGATGATTTAGTGCAGGCATGTCAAGTTTATCGGCCCGTTAAAATGATCATTTTTTTATCAGTGGTACTCATTGAGTAAAGGCTTATCAATGAAGTATAATGCATGACATCACACAGTTTGGGATAGATTAGAGCACTTGGATGCTTTGCCATATCTATTATTGTCTCAAATTTTATCACAATATAGAAAATTGAGTTAGCTTAACGTGGGCATTGGATTTGTGTCGTTATAAACTATTAATCAAAAGTTATGGATGATTTAGTGCAGACATTTCAAATTGATCACCCAGTTGAAATGATCATTCTATACTGATCACTGGTGCTCATTGAGGTAAAAGCTTATAAATGAAGATTATTGCATGACATCACGCATTTTGGGATAGATTGGATTACTTGGACGCTTTGTCATATCGAATTCGGTCTCAAATTTTGTCACAATATTGCAAATTGAGCTAGCTTAATGTGAGCATTGAATTCTTGTCATTCAGAGCTCTAAATCAAAATTTATGGATGCTTTAGTGCGGACATTTCAAGTTGATCGTCCAATTAAAATGATCATTCTTAACTAATCATTTGTGCTTATTGATAAATGCTTATAAATGAAGCATAATACAGAGCATCACACAGTTTGGGATATATTGGATTACTTGGATGCTTTGTCATATCTATTTTTGCCTCAAATTTGGTCACAATATAGAAAATTGAGCTAGCTTAATGTGGGCATTGGATTTCTGTCATTCGGAGCTCTAAATCAAAAGTTATCGACAATTTAGTGCAGACGTGTCAACTTGTTCGTCCAGTTCAAATGATCATTCTAAACTGATCATTGGTACTTATTGAGTAAAAGCTTATAAATATAAGAATAATGCATGTCATCACGCAGTTTACGATATATTGGATTACTTGGACGCTTTGTCGTATAAACTTCTTTCTCAAATTTTTTGCACAATATAGAAAATTGAGCTAGCTTAACTTCGGCATTGGATTCATGTCATTATGAGCAATAAATCAAACATTATGGACGATTTAGTGCAGACATATCAAGTTGACTGCCCAGTTAAAATTATCATTTTAAACAGATCATTAGTACTTATTGGGTAAAGGCTTATAAATGAAGCATAATATAGAGCATCACGCAGTTTGGGATAGATTGGATTACTTGGATGCTTTGTCGTCTCAATTTCAGTTTATAATTTTGTCACAATATACAAAACTAAGCTAGCTTAACGTGGGCATTGGATTTGTGTCATTATGAACTATAAATCAAAACTTATGGACGATTTGGTGCAAACATGTCAAGTTGATCGAATAGTTAAAATGATCATTCTAAACTGATCAGTGATGCTCATTGAGTAAAGGCTTATAAATGATGCATAACGCATAACATAAGGTAGTTTTGGATAGATTTGATTACTTGGAGGACTTGTCGAAGAAATTTTAGTCTTAACTTTTATCACCATATAGAATATTGATCTAGCATGACATGGGCACTAGATTCGTGTCATTCTCCGCTCTAAATCAAAAGATACAGATGATTTAGTGCAGGCATGTCAAGTTTATCGGCCCGTTAAAATGATCATTTTTTTATCAGTGGTACTCATTGAGTAAAGGCTTATCAATGAAGTATAATGCATGACATCACACAGTTTGGGATAGATTAGAGCACTTGGATGCTTTGCCATATCTATTATTGTCTCAAATTTTATCACAATATAGAAAATTGAGTTAGCTTAACGTGGGCATTGGATTTGTGTCGTTATAAACTATTAATCAAAAGTTATGGATGATTTAGTGCAGACATTTCAAATTGATCACCCAGTTGAAATGATCATTCTATACTGATCACTGGTGCTCATTGAGGTAAAAGCTTATAAATGAAGATTATTGCATGACATCACGCATTTTGGGATAGATTGGATTACTTGGACGCTTTGTCATATCTAATTCGGTCTCAAATTTTGTCACAATATTGCAAATTGAGCTAGCTTAATGTGAGCATTGAATTCGTGTCATTCAAAGCTCTAAATCAAAATTTATGGATGCTTTAGTGCGGACATGTCAAGTTGATCGTCCAATTAAAATGATCATTCTTAACTAATCATTTGTGCTTATTGATAAATGCTTATAAATGAACCATAATTGATAAGAGCATGGAAAGCACACAAAAGGAGAAGCTCATGGCTAGAAATGAACCAGTGGAACATGAAGAAGCTCTTGCACTACCAGCTGGACCATTAACCCGAGCCAAGGCCAAGAAACTCAAAGAGGCAATCAGCTGCATGCTCAACAAGGAGAATGCACAACAAATTCACTTGAGCTTGATTGGAGAAGTGCCTAAAAGCACTCTGATTTTAGTACAAGCTCAAGACAACATACAAATGGGTATGTGATCCATTTGTACTCTTTTTCCCTTATCCAAGTTTCTCCCATTGGGTTTTCTTGGTAAGGTTTTTAATGAGGCAAATGAATCACATTACAACCAGCCCAATTTGTGTTTAAAATCAAAAGGAGTTCAATTCAAAATGATCAAAATTGGCGTCATCAAAGGGGGGGGAAAAGTGTCTACATTCATAGTCAAAATAAGAGTTAATGAAGTCAAGGTCTTTGGTCAAGTCTTCCCTTGTAATTGTAACCAATTTAATGTTGTAGGCTCCTCATATTACGTCCCCTTATAGTATAAATAGGGGTTTTCAGTTGTAAACTTGAACTTGATAATTCAACTTTTCAAATAAAAACAGCTTCTTTTCTTAAGTTTGAGAGTGATTCTCTTCTTAATCTGATTGTTGGTGTGTAATATCCTTCAGTCAACATTTAGTAGCCTTAGTGTGTAATATCTAAGCTACTATCTTAGGTAAATCAGTAGTCTTTCCGCAGCTACTGTGTGACCCTTCAATCCACAACCTTTGAACAAATTGAATTTCGATTCATTCTGTTGCAAAGCCTATCTCAACCGCATCCAGAAGTGCATTCCTTGGGAGGTTCGCATCATTTGGTATCAGAGCACACTTCTGATTGGTTATCCCTATCCCTCATCTTTATATCTTTCTATTTCCATCTGGTTAGATTGCATCAGCTTGTGTATTGATTTGCATCAGTTGATTAATCGAAAAAACCTATTCATATAATTGCATTGTTGTTATTATCCAATATTACATCAGTTTATCACATCAAAATCGACCCCAACCCATTGCATTTTCAGATTAGAAAATAACACACTCGCAACTCTTCATCTTCCATCGAAAATATTTTTTCAGAACAGGTATTTTTAACGCATTTGTTAAGTGTATTTGTAGCTATGTCAGGAGGAAATCAAACTTCAGAAGCACCAAACTTGTTAATGGAGGCTCTAGTAGCAGAAATGAAGAAAGCATTACAAATAGAGCTGGAAGCCATTCATTTGCGGCTTGATGATGTTCATAACAATAGTAACACTGAAGAAGGTCCAAGGAGAAATAGAAATCCCTTTAGACATGGCCAAAATGAAGAAATAGAAGCCTACTATAGTCATGGCAGTGAAGGGAGTAGGAGAACCCAAAGGAGGCATAGGCGTGTAAGAGAAGAAAGGGTCACGCTTAATGACACCATAAGAGGTCTTAAACTTAAGATACCATCATTCTATGGCAAAAATGATCCAGACACTTACCTGGAATGGGAGAAGAAGATCGAGCTGGTGTTTGATTGTCAACACTATTCCGAGCTCAACAAGGTCCGCGTAGCTGCTACTGAATTTTATGAGTATGCACTCAGCTGGTGGGATCAATTGGTGACTTCCAGAAGACGTAATGGTGAGTATCCAGTAGAAACATGGGCTGAGATGAAAGCCATAATGAGGAAAAGGTTTGTGCCCAGCCATTACCACCGTGAACTTCACCAAAAGCTAAGGAGACTCAATCAAGGAAGCAGAAGTGTTGAGGACTATTACCAGGAGTTGGAAACCCTCATGATCAGGGCAGACATTTCAGAAGATAGAGAAGCTACTATGGCAAGATTTTTAGGAGGACTTAACCGTGACATTCAAGATAGAATGGAGCTGGAACATTATGTGGAGCTAGAGGAAATGTTGCACAAAGCTATACTGGTAGAACAGCAGCTAAAAAGAAAAAGTTATACTAGGCCAAGCTATGGAGCAGCTAACAATAAGCCTAGCTACCAAAGGGAAGGAAAACAGATTGCTAAAATTGATTCCAAACCTTCAACAACCACTCAAGACGTCAAGGGAAAATCTGAAGCTACTACATCTACTAGAACAAGAGATGTGAAGTGTTTCAAATGCCAAGGAAGAGGGCATTATGCGAATGAATGCACCAACAAGAAGATCATGATTCTGTTGGATAATGGTGAAATAGAATCCGAGGAAGAAGAAGTCTTTTCTGATTCTTCAGAAGAGCATCTTGAACCTCCTATGGCAGGAGAATTATTGGTAACAAGAAGAACCCTAAGTGTACAAAACAAAACCAAAGAACATGAGCAAAGAGAGAACCTGTTTCACTCAAGATGCCACGTCCAAGGAAAGGTTTGCAGCATCATTATTGATGGAGGCAGCTGCACTAATGTGGCTAGTGAAACTATGGTAAACAAGTTAGGTCTGGAAGTGTTCAAGCACCCAAAGCCGTATAAGCTGCAATGGCTTAATGAGTGTGGCGAAATGAAGGTAAGCAGCCAAGTCAAGGTACCTATAACCATTGGAAAGTACCAAGATGAGATCCTTTGTGATGTTTTACCAATGGAGGCTGGCCACATTCTGCTTGGAAGACCATGGCAATTTGATCGAAAGGTCATTCATGATGGTTACACCAACCAACACTCGTTTGAACACAAAGGTAAGAAGATCACACTTGTTCCTATGACACCACAGGAGGTGTACCAAGATCAGCTCGTGTTGGAGCAAAGGAAAACAGCTGGAACTTCAAAAGAAACCATAAGCACCAAAAGTGACAGAGGCTGTGAGAACAAGAACAAGAAGCACTCAAGTTTCTTTGTGAGAACTGGTGGAGTTAAGAAGGCTCTCTTCTCACAACAACCTGTTCTTTTGTTTATCTATAAGGAAGCTCTCATGAGCTTAACTAACATTGCACCGGTATTACCCAGTGAAGTGACTTCTATTTTGCAGGATTATGAAGATGTCTTTCCAGAAGACAATCCAAAGGGGCTACCACCCATCAGAGGCATTGAACATCAGATTGATTTTGTACCTGGAGCCTCACTACCAAATAGACCAGCTTATAGAACCAACCCCGTTGAGACTAAGGAGCTGCAAAGGCAAGTTAATGAGCTAATGGAGAAGGGCTACATCAGGGAGAGCATGAGTCCTTGTGCTGCGCCAGTTCTACTTGTGCCAAAGAAAGATGGCAGCTGGTGCATGTGTGTTGATTGTAGAGCAATCAACAACATTACGGTAAAGTATCGCCATCCAATCCCTAGGTTAGATGACATGCTTGATGAATTGCATGGTTCCAGAATCTTTTCTAAGATAGATCTTAAGAGTGGGTACCATCAAATACGCATGAAAGAAGGGGATGAATGGAAAACTGCATTTAAAACTAAGCATGGATTATATGAATGGTTAGTCATGCCATTTGGGTTAACAAATGCACCTAGTACTTTCATGAGGTTGATGAATCATGTTCTTAGAGCATTCATAGGAGTCTTTGTTGTAGTATACTTTGATGACATCTTAATCTACAGCAAGAATCTAGAAGAGCATGCTAGTCATTTGACATCGGTTCTAAGTGTTCTTAGAAAAGAAAAACTATATGCCAATCTTAAGAAATGCACTTTTGTACAGATAACATTGTGTTTCTAGGCTTTGTTATAAGTGCAGATGGTATTAAGGTTGATGAGGAGAAGGTCAAAGCTATTAAGGAATGGCCAAGTCCAAAAACAGTAGGAGAAGTGAGAAGTTTCCATGGGCTGGCTGGCTTCTATAGACGCTTTGTCAAGGATTTTAGCACTATTGCTACCCCACTTACTGAAGTAATCAAGAAAGACGTAGGATTCAAATGGGGACAAGCTCAAGAAAGCTCATTCCAAGCTTTGAAAGAAAAGCTTACACATGCACCTCTTCTATCTTTACCTGATTTTCTTAAAACCTTTGAGATAGAATGTGATGCTTCTGGTATAGGTATTGGAGCTGTTTTGATGCAGGATAAGAAACCTATAGCCTATTTCAGTGAGAAGCTTGGAGGAGCCACCCTCAACTATCCAACCTATGACAAGGAATTGTATGCCTTGGTCCGTGCTTTGCAAACTTGGCAACACTACTTGTGGCCTAAGGAGTTCGTGATTCACACTGATCATGAGTCACTCAAGCACTTAAAGGGCCAACAGAAGCTGAACAAAAGGCATGCACGGTGGGTTGAGTTCATAGAAACATTTCCGTATGTCATTAAATACAAACAAGGTAAAGAGAATGTTGTGGCAGATGCATTGTCACGGAGGTATGCCTTAATCTCTACTCTTGATGCTAAGTTGTTAGGTTTTGAACAGCTTAAAGAGCTATATGAAACTGATCCTGAATTTAAAGATGTATACATTGCTAGCAAAAAGTTTGCTTCAGGAAAATACTATCGGCATGAAGGATTCCTATTTTATGATAATAGATTATGTGTGCCTAACTGTTCCATTCGAGACTTGCTAGTTAGGGAAGCTCATGGAGGAGGACTGATGGGGCATTTTGGAGTTGCCAAAACCCTTAAAGTAATGCAAGATCATTTCCATTGGCCACACATGAAGAGAGACGTAGAAAGAATCTGTGCAAGGTGTGCCACATGCAAACAGGCTAAGTCTAAGGTTCAACCCCACGGTTTGTACACTCCTTTACCCATTCCTACTCATCCATGGATTGACATATCAATGGACTTTGTGGTTGGTTTGCCTAGAACTAAGACAGGAAAAGATTCTATCTTTGTTGTGGTTGATAGATTCTCTAAGATGGCTCATTTTATAGCATGTCACAAGACTGATGATGCATTGCATATAGCCAATCTGTTCTTTAAAGAGGTAGTTCGCTTGCATGGAATGCCTAGGACCATAGTTTCTGATAGAGACACTAAGTTCTTGAGTTACTTTTGGAAAACTCTTTGGTCTAAGTTAGGAACTAAGTTGGTATTCTCTACAACATGTCACCCACAAACGGATGGTCAAACTGAAGTAGTTAATAGAACCTTGTCTACTTTATTGTGTGCATTAATCAAACGAAATCTTAGAACATGGGAAGAATGTTTACCACATGCTGAATTTGCATATAACCATTCTGTACATTCTGCTTCTAAGTATTCTCCTTTTCAAATTGTGTATGGTTTCAATCCTTTATCTCCTTTGGATCTAACCCCTTTGCCTTTAAGTGAAAGAGCTAGTATTGATGGAAAAAGAAAAGCTGAGATTGTTAAACAGATCCATGAGAATGCAAGGAAGAATATTGAGGCCAGAACCCAACAATATGCAAGAAAGGCCAACAAAGGAAGACGTGAAATGGTATTTGAGGTGGGAGACCTCGTGTGGATTCACTTGAGGAAAGAAAGATTTCCAGCTGAAAGGAAATCCAAACTTATGCCCAGAATAGATGGACCTTTCAAGATAGTTCAGAAGATCAGCAACAATGCCTACCAAATTGATCTTCAAGGTAAGTATAATGTGAGTTCAAGCTTCAATGTTTCTGATCTTGTGCCTTTCATTGCAGATGAACCAGATTTGAGGTCAAATCCTTTTCAAGAGGAGGGGGATGATACGAGCATGGAAAGCACACAAAAGGAGAAGCTCATGGCTAGAAATGAACCAGTGGAACATGAAGAAGCTCTTGCACTACCAGCTGGACCATTAACCCGAGCCAAGGCCAAGAAACTCAAAGAGGCAATCAGCTGCATGCTCAACAAGGAGAATGCACAACAAATTCACTTGAGCTTGATTGGAGAAGTGCCTAAAAGCACTCTGATTTTAGTACAAGCTCAAGACAACATACAAATGGGTATGTGATCCATTTGTACTCTTTTTCCCTTATCCAAGTTTCTCCCATTGGGTTTTCTTGGTAAGGTTTTTAATGAGGCAAATGAATCACATTACAACCAGCCCAATTTGTGTTTAAAATCAAAAGGAGTTCAATTCAAAATGATCAAAATTGGCGTCATCAAAGGGGGGGGAAAAGTGTCTACATTCATAGTCAAAATAAGAGTTAATGAAGTCAAGGTCTTTGGTCAAGGTCTTTGGTCAAGTCTTCCCTTGTAATTGTAACCAATTTAATGTTGTAGGCTCCTCATATTTACGTCCCCTTATAGTATAAATAGGGGCTTTCAGTTGTAAACTTGATAATTCAACTTTTCAAATAAAAACAGCTTCTTTTCTTCAGTTTGAGAGTGATTCTCTTCTTAATTTGATTGTTGGTGTGTAATATCCTTCAGTCAACATTTAGTAGCCTTAGTGTGTAATATCTAAGCTACTATCTTCTTGGACGCTTTTTCATATCTATTTTTGCCTCAAATTTGGTCACAATATAGAAAATTGAGCTAGCTTAATGTGGGAATTGGATTTCTGTCATTCGGAGCTCTAAATCAAAAGTTGTCGACAATTTAGTGCAGACGTGTCAACTTGTTCGGCCAGTTCAAATGATCATTCTAAACTGATCATTGGTACTTATTGAGTAAAAGTTTATAAATATAAGAATAATGCATGCCATCACGCAGTTTAGGATATATTGGATTACTTGGACGCTTTGTCGTATAAACTTCTTTCTCAAATTTTTTGCACAATATAGAAAATTGAGCTAGCTTAACTTCGGCATTGGATTCATGTCATTATGAGCAATAAATCAAACATTATGGACGATTTAGTGCAGACATATCAAGTTGATCACCCAGTTAAAATTATCATTTTAAACTGATCATTAGTACTTATTGGGTAAAGGCTTATAAATGAAGCATAATATAGAGCATCACGCAGTTTGGGATAGATTGGATTACTTGGATGCTTTGTCGTATCTATTTTTGTCTCAAATTTTGTCACCACATAGAAAATTGAGCTAGAGTAATGTGTGCATTGGATTCGTGTCATTCGGAGGTCTAAATAAAAAAATACGGATGATTTAGTGCGGAAATGTCAAGTTGATCGGGTTGTTAAAATGATCATTCGTGCTCATTGATTAAAAGATTATAAATGAAGCATAATACATGGCATCACGCATTAGATTACTTGGACGCTTTGTCATCTCTATTTCTGTATATAATTTTATCACAATATACAAAATAAAGCTAGCTTAGCGTGGGCATTGGATTTGTGTCATTCGGAGCACTAAATCAAAAGTTACGGACGATTTACTACGATGCTTTGTCGTATCTATTTTTGTCTCAACTTTTATCACAAAAAACGAAATTGAAGTAGCTTAATTTTGGCATTGGCTTCGCGTCATTCGGAGCTCTAAATCAAAAGTTACGAATGATTTAGTGCAGACATATCAAGTTGATCGGCAAGTCAAAATGATCATTCTTAACTGATCATTGGTGCTCATTGATTAAAGCTTATAAATGAAACATAATGCATGGGATCACGCAGTTTGGGATTGATTGGATTACTTGGAAGTTTTGTCGTCTTTATTTTGTCACAATATACAAAACTAAGCTAGCTAAAGATGGGCATTGGATTTGTATCATTATGAGCATAACATCACATAGTTTTGGATAGATTTGATTACTTGGAGGACTTGTCGAAGAAATTTTAGTCTTAAATTTTATCACAATATAGAAAATTGATCTAGCATAACATGGGCATTGGATTCGTGTCATTCAGAACTCCAAATCAAAAGATACAGATGATTTAGTGCAGACATGTCAAGTTTATCGGCCCGTTAAAATGATCATTTTTTTATCATTGGTAGTCATTGAGTAAAGGCTTATCAATGAAGTATAATGCTTGGCATCACGCAGTTTGGGATAGATTGGAGCACTTGGATGCTTTGCCATATCTATTATTGTCTCAAATTTTGTCACAATATAGAAAATTGAGGTACCTTAACGTAGGCATTGGATTCGTGTCGTTATGAGCTATTAATCAAAAGTTATGGATGATTTAGTGCATACATTTCAAATTGATTACCCAGTTGAAATGATCATTCTATACTGATCACTGGTGCTCATTGAGTAAAAGCTTATAAATGAAGATTATTGCATGGCATCACGCATTTTGGGATAGATTCGATTACTTGGACGCTTTGTCGTATCTAATTCGGTCTCAAATTTTGTCACAATATTGCAGATTGAGCTAGCTTAATGTGAGCATTGGATTCGTGTCATTCAGAGCTCTAAATCAAAATTTATGGATGCTTTAGTGCGGACATGTCAAGTTGATCGTCCAATTAAAATGATCATTCTTAACTAATCATTTGTGCTTATTGATAAATGCTTATAAATGAACCATAATTGATAAGAGCATGGAAAGCACACAAAAGGAGAAGCTCATGGCTAGAAATGAACCAGTGGAACATGAAGAAGCTCTTGCACTACCAGCTGGACCATTAACCCGAGCCAAGGCCAAGAAACTCAAAGAGGCAATCAGCTGCATGCTCAACAAGGAGAATGCACAACAAATTCACTTGAGCTTGATTGGAGAAGTGCCTAAAAGCACTCTGATTTTAGTACAAGCTCAAGACAACATACAAATGGGTATGTGATCCATTTGTACTCTTTTTCCCTTATCCAAGTTTCTCCCATTGGGTTTTCTTGGTAAGGTTTTTAATGAGGCAAATGAATCACATTACAACCAGCCCAATTTGTGTTTAAAATCAAAAGGAGTTCAATTCAAAATGATCAAAATTGGCGTCATCAAAGGGGGGGGAAAAGTGTCTACATTCATAGTCAAAATAAGAGTTAATGAAGTCAAGGTCTTTGGTCAAGTCTTCCCTTGTAATTGTAACCAATTTAATGTTGTAGGCTCCTCATATT
>CM032164.1:14611566-14637741 GCA_018901935.1 Pugionium cornutum | reverse complement strand
CATATATCCAAGATGTGAATAAAGTAGTTAAAAGCATATTTCAAAATTTTGACATATTTCTAATAACCCATGGACTAACACCTATGAGATTTTTGGTTTTTCGGGACAAAATAAAAAATAATTCATTCGACAAGGGTAACTGTTTTGAAAATATCATAAAAAATTATTTCAACACAAGATCTTTATATAAAACAGTTATTAGTAGATTAGAGCAATTAGATCAACATTTATACAAATTAAAGTTCAATGATTCGAAAAATAATACAATATCAATTTACGATATTTGTTTCTAGGCCAAGGAAGATATTTATAGACGAAAAATCACCCGTACACAACTCACATATATCAAAGATGTGAATAAAGTAGTTAAAAGCATATTTCAAAACTTTGACATATTTTTCAAAACCCGTGCACTAACACGTATGAGATTTTCGGTTTTTCGGGAAAAAAATAAAAGATAATTCATTCGACAAGGATAACTATTTTGAAAACATCAGAAAACATTCTTTCAACATAAGATCTTTGAATAAAACAGTTATTATTAGACTATAGCCATTAGATAACCATTTATAAATATTAAAGTTCAATGTTCGAAAAATAATGTAATATCGATTTGCGATATTTGTTTCTAAGCCAAGAAATATATTTATGGAGGAAAAAATAACCCGTAAACTACTCACATATATCCTAAATATGAATAAATAGTTAAAAGAATATTTCAAAACTTTGACATATTTCTCAAAACCGGTGCACTAACACGTAAGAGATTTTCGGTTTTTCAGTATAAAATAAAAGATAATTCATTCGACAAGGGTAACTGTTTTGAAAACATCAGAAAACATTATTTTCAACATAAGATCTTTGAATAAAATAGTTATTAGTAGACTAGAGCAATTGGATCAATATTTATAACAATTAAAGTTTAACGACTCAAAAAATAATGTATTATCGATTTGCGATATTTGTTTCTGGGCGAAGGAAGATATTTATAGACGGAAAATCATCCGTACACTACTCACATATATCCAAGATGTGAATAAAGTATTTAAAAGAATATTTCAAATCTTTGACTTATTTCTCAAAACACGTGGACTAACACCTATGAGATTTTCAATTTTTCGGGGTAAAATAGAAGATAATTCATTTCGACAAGGGTAACTGTTTTGATATCATCAGAAAATACTTTTTCAACATAAGATCTTTGAATAAAACAGTTATTAGTAAACTAGAGCCATTAGATCAATATTTATAAATATTAAAGTTCAACGATTCGAAAAATAATGCAATATCGATTTGCGATATTTGTTTCTGGGATAAGGAAGATATTTTTGGTGGAAAAAATCACCCGTACAATTCTCACATATATCCAAAATGTGAATAAAGTAGGTAAAACATATTTAAATTTTTTGACATATTTCTCATAACGTGTGGACTAACACCTATGAGATTTTTGGTTTTCAGACAAAATAAAAGATAATTCATTCGACAAGGGTAACTGTTTTGAAAACATCAGAAAACATTCTTTCAACATAAGATCTTTGAATAAAACAGTTATTAGTAGACTAGAGCCATTAGATCAACATTTATAACAATTAAAGTTAAACAATTGAAAAATAATGCAATATCGATTTGCGATATTTGTTTCTAAGAAAGGAAGATATTTATGGAAAAAAATCACCCATACACTACTCATATATCCAAGATGTGAATAAAGTAGTTAAAAGCATATTTCAAAATTTTGACATATTTCTCAAAACCCGTGGACTAACACCTACGAAATTTTCGGTTTTTCGCGACAAAATAAAAGATAACTCATTCGACAAAGGTAATTGTTTTGAAAACATCAGAAAAAATTCTTTCAACATAGGATCTTTGAATAAATCAGTTATTAGTAGACTAAAGCCATGAGATCAACATTTATAACAATTAAATTTCAACGATTCGGAAAATAATGTAATATCGATTTGCGATATTTTTTTATGAGACAAGGAAGATATTTATTAACGAAACAATCACCCATACACTACTCACATATATCCAAGATATGAATAAAGTAGTTAAAAGCATATTTCAAAACTTTGACATATTTCTCAAAACCCGTGGACTAACACCTACGAGATTTTCGCTTTTTCGGGACAAAATAAAAGATAATTCATTCGACAAAGGTAAGTGTTTTAAAAACATCAGAAATTATTCTTTCAACACAATATCTTTGAATAAAACAGTTATTAGTATACTAGAGCCATGAGATCAATATTTATAACAATTAAAGTTCAACGATTCGAAAAATAATGCGAGATCGATTTGGATATTTGATTCTAGGCCAAGAAAGATATTTATGGACGAAAACATCACCCGTACACTACTCACATATATCCAAGATGTGAATAAAGTAGTTAAAAGAATATTTCAAAACTTTGAGTTATTTCTCGAAACCCGTGGACTAACACCTATGAGATTTTCCGTTTTCGGTACAAAATAAAAGATAATTCATTCGACAAGGGTAACTGTTTTGAAAACATCATAAAACATTATTTCAGCATAAGATCTTTGAATAAAATAGTTATTAGTAGATTAGAGTCACTAGATCAACATTTATAAATATTAAAGTTCAACGATTCGAAAAATAATGCAATATCGATTTTGCGATATTTGTTTCTGGGCCAAGGAAGATATTTTTTGAGGAAAAAATCACCCGTACACGACTCACATATATCCAAGATGTGAATAAAGTAGTTAAATACATATTTCAAAACTTTGACATATTTCTCAAAACCTGTGGACTAACTAACACCTATGAGATTTACGGTTTTTTGTACAAAATATAAGATAATTCATTCGACATGGGTAACTATTTTGAAAACATCAGAAAACATTCATTCAACATAAGATCTTTAAAGAAAATAGTTATTAGTAGACTAGAGCAATTAGATCAACATTTATAACAATTAAAGTTTAACGATTCGACAAATAATACAATATCGATTTGCGATATTTGTTTCTGGGCCAAAGAAGATATTTATGGACAAAAAATCACCCGTACAGTACTCACATATATCCAAGATGTGAATAAAGTAGTTAAAAGAATATCTTAAAACTTTGACTTATTTCTCAAACCCATGGACTAAAACCTATGAGATTTTTGAGTTTTTCGTGATAAAATAAAAGATAATTTATTCGACAAGGGTAACTGTTTTGAAAATATAAGAAAACATTTTTTCAACATAAGAAGATCTTTGAATAAAACAGTTATTAGTAAACTAGAGCCATTAGAGATCAACATTTATAACAATTAAAGTTAAACAATTCAAAAAATAATGCAATATCGATTTGCGATATTTGTTTCTGGGCCAAAGGAAGATATTTATGAAAAAAATCATACACTACTCACATATATCCAAGATGTGAATAAAGTAGTTAAAAGCATATTTCAAAACTTTGACATATTTCTCAAAACCCGTGGACTAACACCTATGAGATTTTCGGTTTTTTGCGACAAAATAAAAGATAATTCATTCGACAAGGGTAACTGTTTTGAAAACATCAGAAAACATTCTTTCAACATAAGATCTTTGAATAAAACAGTTATTAGTAGACTAGAGCCATTAGATCAACATTTATAACAATTAAAGTTAAACAATTCGAAAATAATGCAATATCGATTTATGATATTTGTTTTTGGGGCAAGAAGATATTAGTGGACAAAAAATCACCCATACACTACTCACATATATCCAAGATGTGAATAAAGTAGTTAAAAGCATATTTCAAAACTTTGACATATTTCTCAAAACCCGTGGACTAACACCTATGAGATTTTCAATTTTTCGGGGTAAAATAGAAGATAATTCATTTCGACAAGGGTAACTGTTTTGATATCATCAGAAAAATACTTTTTCAACATAAGATCTTTGAATAAAACAGTTATTAGTAAACTAGAGCCATTAGATCAACATTTATAAATATTAAAGTTCAACGATTCGAAAAATAATGCAATATCGATTTGCGATATTTGTTTATGGGATAAGGAAGATATTTTTGGTGGAAAAAATCACCCGTACAATTCTCACATATATCCAAAATGTGAATAAAGTAGGTAAAAACATATTTAAAATTTTTGACATATTTCTCATAACGTGTGGACTAACACCAATGAGATTTTCTCTTTTTCGGGACAAAATAAAAAATAATTCATTCGACAAGGGTAACTGTTTTGAAAACATCAGCAAACATTCTTTCAACACAAGATCATTGAATAAAATAGTTATTAGCAAACTAGAGCCATTAGATCAACATTTATAACAATTAAAGTTCAACGATTTGAAAAATAATGCAATATCGATATGTGATACTTGTTTCTGGGCCAAGGAAGATATTTATTGACGAAACAATCACCCGTACACTACTCTCATATATCCAAGATGTGAATAAAGTAGTTAAAATTTTGACATATTTCTCAAAACCCGTGGACTAACACCTACAAAATTTTCGGTTTTTCGCGACAAAATAAAAGATAATTCATTCGACAAAGGTAACTGTATTGAAAACATCAGAAAACATTCTTTCAACATAGGATCTTTGAATAAACCAGTTATTAGTAGACTAAAGCCATGAGATCAATATTTATAACAATTAAATTTCAACGATTCGGAAAATAATGTAATATCGATTTGCGATATTTTTTTTATGAGGCAAGGAAGATATTTATGGAGGAAAAACTCACCCGTACACTACTCACATATATCCAAAATGTGAAAATAGTAGTTAAAAGCATATTTCAAAACTTTGACATATTTCTCAATACCCGTGTACTAACACGTAAGAGATTTTTTGTTTTTTCGGGATAAAATAAAAGATAATTCATTCGACAAGGATAACTGTTTTGAAAACATCAGAAAACATTTTTTCATCATAAGATCTTTGAATAAAATAGTTATTAGTAGCCTAGAGCCATTAGATCAACATTTATAACAATTAAAGTTCAACAATTCGAAAGATTATGCAATATTGATTTGCGATATTTGTTTCTACGCCAAGGAAGATATTTATGGATGAAAAAGTCACCCGTGCACTACTCACATATATCCAAGATGTAAATAAAGTAGTTAAAAATATATTTCAAAACTTTGACATATTTCTCAAACCCCATGGACTAACACCTATGAGATTTTCGGTTTTTCCGTACAAAATAAAAGATAATTCATTCGACAAGGGTAAATGTTTTGAAAACATCAGAAAACATTCTTTCAATATAAGATCTTTGAATAAAACAGTTATTAGTAGACTATAGCCATTAGATCAACATTTATAACAATTAAAGTTAAACAAATCGAAAAATAATGCAATATCGATTTGCGATATTTGTTTCTGGGTAAAGGAAGATAATTATGTACAAAAAAATCACACGTACACTACTCACATATATCCATAATGTGAATAAAATAGTTAAAAGCATATTTCAAAACTTTGACATATTTCTCAAAACCCGTGGGCTTACACCTATGAGATTTTCGGTTTTTCGGGACAAAATAAAAGATAATTCATTCAACAAGGGTAACTATTTTAAAAACATCAGAAAACATTCTTTCAACACTAGATCTTTGAATAAAATATTTATTAGTAGACTAGATCCATTAGGTCAATATTTATACAATAAAGTTAAATAATTCGAAAAATAATGCAATATCCTTTTTGATATTTGTTTTGGGCCAAGGAAGATATTTATGGATGAAAAATCACATACATTACTACACATATCCAAGATGTGAATAAAGTAGTTAAAAGCATATTTCAAAACTTTGACATATTTCTCAAAACCCGGACTAACAACCTATGAGATTTTCGGTTTTTGGGACAAAATAAAAGATAATTCATTCGACAAGGTAACTGTTTTAAAACATCAGAAAACATTCTTTCAACATAAGATCTTTGAATAAAACAGTTATTAGTAGACTAGAGCCATTAGATCAACATTTATAACAATTAAAGTTAAACAATTCAAAAAATAATGCAATATCGATTTGAATATTTGTTTCTGCCAAGAAGATATTATGGACGAAAAAAATCACTGCATACTCACATATATCTAAGATGTGAATAAAGTATTTAAAAGCATATTTCAAAACTTTGACATATTTCTCAAAACCCATGTATTAACACCTATGAGATTTTCGGTTTTTCGGTACAAAATAAAACATAATTCATTCGACAAGGGTAACTGTTTTGAAACCATCAGAAAACATTCTTTTAAAATAAGATCTTTGAATAAAACAGTTATTAGTATACTATATCCATTAGATCAACATTTATAACAATTAAATTTAAACAATTCCAAAAATAATGCAATATCGATTTGCAATATTTGTTTTTGGGTCCATGAAGATATTTATAGACGAAAAAATCATTCGTACACTACTCACATATATGTAATATGTTAATAAATTAGTGAAAAACATATTTCAAAACTTTGATATTTTTTTCAAAAGCAGTGGAATAACACTTATGAGATTTTCGGTTTTTCGGGATAAAATAAATGGTAATTCATTCGAAAAGGGAAAATGTTTAGAAAACATCAGAAAACATTATTTCAACATAAGATATTTGAATAAAACAGTTATTAGTAGACTAAAGCTATTAGATCAACACTTATAACAATTAAAGTTAAATAATTCGAAAAATAATTCAATATCAATTTGCGATATTCGTTTATTGGCCAAAAATGATATTTATAGATGAAAAAATCACCCATACACTACTCACATATATCCAATATGTCAATAAAGTAGTTAAAAGCATATTTAAAAAGTTTGACATATTTCTCAAAACCCGTGTACTAACACCTCTAAAATTTTCAGTTTTTCGAGACAAAATAAAATATAATTCATTCGACAAGGGTAACTGTTTTAAAAACATCATAAAACATTTTCTCAATATAAGATCTTTGAATAAAACAGTTATTAATAGACTAGATCTATTCGATCAACATTTATAACAATTAAAGTTAAACAATTCAAAAAATAATACAATATCGATTTGTGATATTTGTTTCTAGGCCAAAAAAGATATTTATGTACGAAAAAATCGTCCGTACACTACTCACATATATCCAACATGTGAATAAGGTAGTTAAAAACATATTTCAAAACTGTGACATATTTTTCAAAACCCGTGTACTAACACCTATGAGATTTTTGATTTTTTGGGATAAAATAACAGATAATTCATTCAACAAGGGTAACTATTTTGAAAACATCAGAAAATATTTTTTCAACATAAGATCTTTGAATAAAACAGTTATTAATGTACTAGAGCCATTAGATCAATATTTATAACAATTAAAGTTAAACAATTCAAAAAATAATGCAATATTGATTTGTGATATTTTTTTATAGGCCAAGAAAGATATTTATGGACGAAACAATCACCTGTACACTACTCACATATATCCAAGATATGAATAAGTTAGTTAAAAACATATTTCAAAACTATGACAAATTTTTCAAAACACGTGTACTAACACATATGAAATTTTTGGTTTTTCGGCACAAAATAAAATTTAATTCATTTGACAATGATAACTATTTTGAAAACATCAGAAAATATTTTTTCAACATAAGATCTTTGAATAAAACAGTTGTTAGTAGACTAGAACCATTAGATCAACATTTATAACAATTAAAGTTAAACAATTCGAAAAATAATTCAATATCGATTTGTGATATTTGTTTTTGTGCCAAGAAAGATATTTATGGACAAAAATATTACCCGTACACTACTCACATATATCCAAGATCTGAATAAGGTAGTTAAAAACATATTTTAAAACTTTGACATATTTCTCAAAAACCATGAATTAACATTTATGAGATTTTCGGTTTTTGGGGATAAAATAAAAGATAATTCATTCGACAAGGGTAAATATTTTGAAAACATCAGAAAACATTCTTTCAAAATAAGATCTTTGAATAAAAAAGTTATTATTAGAATAGACTCATTACATCAACATTTATAACAATTAAAGTTAAACAATTCAAAAAATATTGCAATATTGATCTGCGATATTTGTTTCTAGGCCAATGAAGATATTTATGGACGAAAAAATCACTCGTACACTATTCACATATATCCAAGATGTAAATAAAATAGTTAAAAGTATATTTCAAAACTTTGACATATTTTTCAAAATCCGTTGACTAACACATATGAGATTTTCGATTTTTCAGGACAAAATAAAAGATAATTTATTCGACAACGGTAACTATTTTGAAAACATCACAAAACATTCTTTCAACATAAGATATTTGAATAAAATAGTTATTATTATACTAGAGCCATTAGATCAATATTTATAATAAATAAAGTTCAATAATTCGAAAAATAATGCAATATCAATTTACGATATTTGTTTCTGTGCCAATGAAAATATTTATGGATGAAAAAATCACCCGTACACTACTCACATATATCCATGATGTGAATAAAATAGTTAAAAGCATATTTCAAAACTTTGACATATTTTTAAAAATCCGTGGATGTCACCTATGAGATTTTCGGTTTTTCGTGACAAAATAAAAGATAATTTATTCGATAAAAGTAACTATTTTGAAAAAATCATAAAACATTTTTTCAATATAAAATATTTGAATAAAAAAGTTATTAATAAACTAGAGCTATTATATCAACATTTATAACAATTAAAGTTAAACAATTAAAAAAATAATGCAATATCGATTTGCGATATTTGTTTATGGGCCAATGAAGATATTTATTGACAAAAAATCAACCGTACATTATTCACATATATCCAAGATGAGAATAAAGTAGTTAAAAACATATTTCAAAAGTTTGACATATTTCTTAAAAGCAGTGGACTAACACCTCTGAGATTTTTGGTTTTTTTTCGGGACAAAATAAAAGATAATTCATTCGACAAGGGTAACTGTTTTGAAAACATCAGAAAACATTCTTTCAACATAAGATCTTTGAATAAAATAGTTATTAGTAAACTAGAGCCATTAGATCAACATTTATAACAATTAAAGTTAAACAATTGAAAAATAATGCAATATCGATTTGTGATATTTGTTTCTGGAATGAAGATATTTATGGATGAAAAAATCACACACTACTCACATATATCCAAGATGTGAATAAAGTAGTTAAAAGCATATTTCAAAACTTTGACATATTTTCTCAAAACCCGTGGACTAACACCTATGAGATTTTCGGTTTTTGGGACAAAATAAAAGATAATTCATTGACAAGGGTAACTGTTTTGAAAACATCAGAAAACATTCTTTCAACATAAGATCTTTGAATAAAACAGTTATTAGTAGATTAGAGCCATTAAATCAATATTTATAAATATCAAAGTTCAACGATTCGAAAAATAATGCAATATCGGATTGCATTATTTGTTTCTGGGACAAGAAAGATGTTTATGGAGAAACAATCACCCGTACACTACTCACATATATCCAAGATGTGAATAAAGTAGTTAAAAGCATATTTCAAAATTTTGACATATTTTTCAAAACCCGTGGACTAACACCTATGAGATTTTTGGTTTTTCGAGACAAAATAAAAGATAATTAATTCGACAAGAGTAACTGCTTTGAAAAAATCAGTAAACATTCTTTCAACGTAAGATCTTTGAATAAAATAGTTATTAGTAGACTAGAGCAATTGGATCAACATTTATAACAATTAAAGTTAAACAATTCGAAAAATAATGAAATATCGATTTGTAATATATGTTTCTGGGCCAAGGGAGATATTTATGGACGAAAAAATCACATGTACACTATTCACATATCTCCAAAATGTGAATAAAATAGTTAAAAGCATATTTTAAAACTTTGACATATTTCTCAAAACCCATGTAGTAATAACACCTATTAGATTTTCGGTTTTTCGGGACAAAATAAAAGATAATTCATTCGACAAGGATAACTGTTTTGAAAACATCAGAAAACATTCTTTCAACATAAGATCTTTGAATAAAACAGTTATTAGTACACTAGAGCCATTAGATCAACATTTATAATAATTAAATTTAAACAATTCGAAAAATAATGCAATATCGATTTGTGATATTTGTTTCTGGGCCAAAAAGATATTTATGTACGAAAAAATCTCCCGTACACTACGCACATATATCCAAAATGTGAATAAAGTAGTTAAAAGCATATTTCAAAACTTTGACATATTTCTCAAAACCCGTGCACTAACATCTATGAGATTTTTAGTTTTTCGGGGAAAAATAAAAGATAATTCATTCGACAAGGGTAATTATTTTGAAAACATCAGAAAACATTCTTTCAACATAAGATATTTGAATAAAACGGTTATTAATACAATAGAGCCATTAGATCAGTATTTATAATAATTAAATTTAAACAATTTGAAAAATAATGCAATATCGATTTGTGATATTTGTTTTTGGACCAATGAAGATATTTATGGACGAACAAATCACTTGTAAATGCTCACATATATCCAAGATTTGAATAAATTAGTTAAAAGCATATTTCATAACTTTGACATATTTCTCAAAACCCGTGGACTAACACCTACGAGATTTTCGGTTTTTCGGGATAAAAAATATATAATTCATTCGACGAGGGTAATTGTTTTGAAAACATCAGAAAATATTCTTTCAACATTAGATCTTTCAATAAAACAGTTATTAGTAAACTAGAGCCATTAGATCAACATTTATAACAATTAAAGTTAAATAATACCAAAAATAATGAAATATCGATTTGCAATATTTGTTTTTGGGCCAAAAAAGATATTGATGGATGAAATAATCACGCGTACACTACTCACATATATCCAAGATTTAAATAAAGTAGTTTAAAATATATTTTAAAACTTTGACATATTTTTCAAAACCCGTGGACTTACACCTATGAGATTTTTGGTTTTTCAGAACAAAATAAAAGATAATTCATACGACAAGGTTAACTCTTTTAAAAACATCAAAAAATATTTTTTCAACATAAGATTTTTGAATAAAACAGTTATTATTAAACTAAAACCATTAGATCAACATTTATAACAATTAAAGTTAAACAATTCGAAAAATAATGCAATATCGATTTGCAATATTTGTTTCTGGGCCAAGGAAGATATTTATGGATGAAAAATCATCCGTACACTACTCACATATATCCAAGATGTGAATAAAGTATTTAAAAATATATTTCAAAATTTTGACATATTTCTCAAAACCCGTGGACTAACACCTATGAGATTTTCGGTTTTTTGGGACAAAATAAAAGATAATTTATTTGACAAGGATAAATGTTTTGAAAAGATCAGAAAACATTCTTTCAACATAAGATCTTTGATTAAAACATTTATTAATAGACTAGACCCATTAGATCAACATTTAAAACATTTAAAGTTAAACAATTCAAAAAATAATGAAATATCGATTTGCAATATTTGTTTCTGGGCCAAAGAAGATATTTATGGACAAAAAAATCACCCGTACACTACTCACATATATCCAAAATATGAATAAAGTAGTTAAAAGTATATATCAAAACTTTGACATATTTCTCAGAACCCGTGCAGTAACATCTATGAAATTTTTGGTTTTTCGGGATAAAATAAAGATAATTCATTCGACAAGGGTAACTGTGTTGGAAACATCAGAAAACATTCTTTCAATATAAGATCTTTAAATAAAACAGTTGTTTGTAAAATAGAGTCATTAGATCAATATTTATAACAATTAAAGTTAAATAATACGAAAAATAATGCAATATCGATTTGCGATGTTTGTTTCTGGGCCAAAAAAGATATTTATGGACGAAAACATCACGCGTACACTACTCACATATATCCAAAATTTGAATAAAGTAGTTTAAAAAATATTTCAAAACTTTGACATATTTTTCAAAACCCGTGGACTAACACTTATGAGATTTTCAGTTTTTCAGAACAAAATAAAATATAATTCATACGACAAGGTTAACTGTTATAAAAACATCAGAAAATATTCTTTCAACATAAAATCTTTGAATAAAATAGTTATTATTAAACTAGAGCTATTATATCAACATTTATAACAATTAAAGTTAAACAATTCGAAAAATAATGCTATATTCATTTGCAATATTTGTTTCTGGGCCAAGGAAGATATTTATGGACAAAAAAATCACCCGTACACTACTCACATATATCCAAGATGTGAATAAAGTAGTTAAAAACATATTTCAAAACTTTGATATATTTCTCAAAACCCGTGGACTAACACCTATGAGATTTTCAGTTTTTCGGGATAAAATAATAGATAATTCATTCGACAAGGGTAACTGTTTTGAATACATCAGAAAACATTCTTTCAACATAAGATATTTGAATAAAACAGTTATTAATACAATAGAGCCATTAGATCAGTATTTATAATAATTAAATTTAAACAATTTGAAAAATAATGCAATATCGATTTGTGATATTTGTTTCTGGACCAATGAAGATATTTATGGACGAAAAAATCACTTGTACAATGCTCACATATATCCAAGATTTGAATAAAGTAGTTAAAAGCATATTTCATAACTTTGACATATTTCTCAAAACCCGTGGACTACCTATGAGATTTTCGGTTTTTCGGAATAAAAAATATATAATTCATTCGACGAGGGTAATTGTTTTGAAAACATCAGAAAATATTCTTTCAACATTAGATCTTTCAATAAAACAGTTATTAGTAAACTAGAGCCATTAGATCAACATTTATAACAATTAAAGTTAAATAATACCAAAAATAATGAAATATCGATTTGCAATATTTGTTTTTGGGCTAAAAAAGATATTTATGGATGAAATAATCATGCGTACACTACTCACATATATCCAAGATTTGAATAAAGTAGTTTAAAATATATTTTAAAACTTTGATATATTTTTCAAAACCCGTGGACTAACACCTATGAGATTTTTGGTTTTTCAGAACAAAATAAAAGATAATTCATACGACAAGGTTAACTCTTTTAAAAACATCAAAAAATATTCTTTCAACATAAGATTTTTGAATAAAACAGTTATTATTAAACTAAAGCCATTAGATCAACATTTATAACAATTAAAGTTAAACAATTCGAAAAATAATGCAATATCGATTTGCAATATTTGTTTCTGGGCCAAGGAAGATATTTATGGACGAAAAATCATCCGTACACTACTCACATATATCCAAGATGTAAATAAAGTAGTTAAAAATATATTTCAAAATTTTGACATATTTCTCAAAACCCGTGGACTAACACCTATGAGATTTTCGGTTTTTTGGGACAAAATAAAAGATAATTTATCTGACAAGGATAACTGTTTTGAAAAGATCGGAAAACATTATTTCAACATAAGATTTTTGAATAAAACATTTATTAATAGACTAGACCCATTAGATCAACATTTATAACAATTAAAGTTAAACAATTCGAAAAATAATGAAATATCGATTTGCAATATTTGTTTCTGGGCCAAAGAAGATATTTATGGACAAAAAAATCACTCGTACACTACGCACATATATCCAAAATGTGAATAAAATAGTTAAATGCATATTTCAAAACTTTGACATATTTCTCAAAACCCGTGTAGTAATAACACCTATGAGATTTTCGGTTTTTCGGGACAAAATAAAAGATAATTCATTCGACAAGTGTAACTGTTTTGAAAACATCAGAAAATATTCTTTCAACATAAGATCTTTGAATAAAACAGTTATTAGTACACTAGAGCCGTTAGATCAACATTTATAACAATTAAATTTAAATAATTCCAAAAAATAATGCAATATCGATTTGTGATATTTGTTTCTGTCCCAAAAAGATATTTATGTACGAAAAAATCACTCGTACACTACGCACATATATCCAAAATGTGAATAACGTAGTTAAAAGCATATTTCAAAACTTTGACATATTTCTCAAAACCCGTGCACTAACATCTATGAGATTTTCGGTTTTTTGGGAAAAAATAAAAGATAATTCATTCGACAAAGGTAACTGTTTTGAAAAAATCATAAAACATTCTTTCAACATAAGATCTTTGAATAAAACAGTTATTAATAAAATAGAGCCATTAGATCAATATTTATAATAATTAAATTTAAACAATTTGAAAAATAATGCAATATCGATTTGTGATATTTGTTTCTGGACCAATAAAGATATTTATGGACAAACAAATCACTTGTACACTGCTCACATATAACCAAGATGTGAATAAAGTAGTTAAATAAATATTTCATAACTTTGACATATTTCTCAAAACCCGTGGACTAACACCTATGAGATTTTCGGTTTTTCGGGACAAAATAAAATATAATTCATTCGACAAGGGTAACTGTTTTGAAAACATCAGAAAACATTCTTTCAACATTAGATCTTTCAATAAAACAGTTATTAGTAAACTAGAGCCATTAGATCAACATTTATAACAATTAAAGTTATATAATACCAAAAATAATGAAATATCGATTTGCAATATTTGTTTTTGGGCCAAAAAAGATATTTATGGATGAAATAATTAGGCGTACACTACTCACATATATCCAAGATTTAAATAAAGTAGTTTAAAATATATTTTAAAACTTTGACATATTTTTCAAAACCCGTGGACTTACACCTATGAGATTTTTGGTTTTTCAGAACAAAATAAAAGATAATTCATACGACAGGGTTAACTCTTTTAAAAACATCAAAAAATATTTTTTCAACATAAGATTTTTGAATAAAACAGTTATTATTAAACTAAAGCCATTAGATCAACATTTATAACAATTAAAGTTAAACAATTCGAAAAATAATGCAATATCGATTTGCAATATTTGTTTCTGGGCCAAGGAAGATATTTATGGACGAAAAATCATCCGTACACTACTCACATATATCCAAGATGTGAATAAAGTAGTTAAAAATATATTTCAAAATTTTGACATATTTCTCAAAACCCGTGGACTAACACCTATGAGATTTTCGGTTTTTTGGGACAAAATAAAAGATAATTTATTTGACAAGGATAACTGTTTTGAAAAGATCAGAAAACATTCTTTCAACATAAGATCTTTGATTAAAACATTTATTAATAGACTAGACCCATTAGATCAACATTTATAACAATTAAAGTTAAACAATTCAAAAAATAATGAAATATCGATTTGCAATATTTGTTTCTGGGCCAAAGAAGATATTTATGGACAAAAAAATCACTCGTACACTACTCACATATATCCAAAATGTGAATAAAATAGTTAAAAGCATATTTCAAAACTTTGACATAATTCTCAAAACCTGTGTAGTAATAACACCTATGAGATTTTCGGTTTTTCGGGACAAAATAAAAGATAATTCATTCGACAAGTGTAACTGTTTTGAAAACATCAGAAAATATTCTTTCAACATAAGATCTTTGAATAAAACAGTTATTAGTACACTAGAGCCGTTAGATCAACATTTATAATAATTAAATTTAAACAATTCGAAAAATAATGCAATATCGATTTGTGATATTTGTTTCTGTGCCAAAAAGATATTTATGTACGAAAAAATTACTCGTACACTACGCACATATATCCAAAATGTGAATAACGTAGTTAAAAGCATATTTCAAAACTTTGACATATTTCTCAAAACCCGTGCACTAACATCTATGAGATTTTTGGTTTTTCGGGAAAAAATAAAAGATAATTCATTCGACAAGGATAACTGTTTTGAAAACATCAGAAAACATTCTTTCAACATAAGATCCTTCAATAAAACAGTTATTAGTAAACTGGAGCCATTAGATCAACATTTATAACAATTAAAGTTAAATAATACCAAAAATAATGAAATATCGATTTGCAATATTTTTTTTGGGCCAAAAAAGATATTTATGGATGAAATAATCACGCCTACACTACTCACATATATCCAAGATTTGAATAAAGTAGTTTAAAATATATTTCAATACTTTGACATATTTTTCAAAACCCGTGGATTAACACCTATGAGATTTTTGGTTTTTCGGAACAAAATAAAAGATAATTCATACGACAAGGTTAACTCTTTTAAAAACATCATAAAATATTCTTTCAACATAAGATTTTAGAATAAAACAGTTATTATTAAACTAGAGCTATTAGATCAATATTTATAACAATTAAAGTTAAACAATTTGAAAAATAATGCAATATCGATTTACAATATTTGTTTCTGGGCCAAGGAAGATATTTATGGACGAAAAAATCATCCGTACACTACTCACATATATCCAAGATGTGAATAAAGTAGCTAAAAATATATTTCAAAACTTTGATATATTTCTCAAAACCCGTGGACTTAACACCTATGAGATTTTTGGTTTTTTGGGACAAAATAAAAGATAATTTATTTGACAAGGATAATTGTTTTGAAAACATCAGAAAACATTCTTTCAACATAAGATCGTTGAATAAAATATTTATTAATAGACTAGACCCATTAGATCAACATTTATAACAATTAAAGTTAAACAATTCGAAAAATAATGAAATATCGATTTGCAATATTTGTTTCTCGGCCAGAGAAGATATTTATGGACGAAAAAATCACCCGTACACTACTCACATATATCCAAAATGTGAATAAAATTGTTAAAAGCATATTTCAAAACTTTGACATATTTCTCAAAACCCGTGTAGTAATAACACCTATGAGATTTTTGGTTTTTCGGGACAAAATAAAAGATAATTCATTCGACAAGTGTAACTATTTTGAAAACATCAGAAAACATTCTTTCAACATAAGATCTTTGAATAAAACAGTTATTAGTACACTAGAGCTGTTAGATCAAATTTTATAATAATTAAATTTAAATAATTCAAAAAATAATGCAATATCGATTTGTGATATTTGTTTTTGGGCCAAAAAGATATTTATGTACGAAAAAATCACTCGTGCACTACGTACATATATTCAAAATATGAATAAAGTAGTTAAAAGCATATTTCAAAACTTTGACATATTTCTCAAAACCCGTGCACTAACATCTATGAAATTTTTGGTTTTTCGGGACAAAATAAAAGATAATTCATTCGACAAGGGTAACTGTTTTGAAAACATCAGAAAACATTCTTTCAACATAAGATCTTTGAATAAAACAGTTATTAATACAATAGAGCCATTAGATCAACATTTATAATAATTAAATTTAAACAATTTGAAAAATAATGCAATATCGATTTGTGATATTTGTTTCTGGGCCAATGAAGATATTTATGGATAAAAAAATCACACGTACACTGCTCATATATATCCAAGATGTGAATAAAGTAGTTAAAAGCATATTTCAAAACTTTGACATATTTCTCAAAACCCGTGGACTAACACCTATGAGATTTTTGGTTTTTCGGGACAAAATAAAATATAATTCATTCGACAAGGGTAACTGATTTGAAAACATCAGAAAACATTCTATCAACATAAAATCTTTGAATAAAACATTTATTAGTAGAATAGTGCTATTAGATCAACATTTATAACAATTAAAGTTAGACAATTTGAAAAATAATACAATATCGATTTGCGATATTTGTTTATGGGACAAGGAAGATATTTATGGACGAAAAAATTACCCGTACATTACTCACATATATCAAAGATGTGAATAAAGTGGTTAAAATCATATTTCATAACTTTGACATATTTCTCAAAACCCGTGGACTAACATTTATGTGATTTTCGATTTTTCGGGACAAAATAAAAAATAATTCATTCGACAAGGGTAAATATTTTGAAAACATCAGAAAACATTCTTTCAACATAAGACATTTGAATAAAACTGTTATTAGTAGACTCTAGTCATTAGATCAACGTTTATAACAATTGAAGTTAAACAATTCAAAAAATAATGTAATATCGATTTGTGATATTTGTTTTTTGGGCAAGGAAGATATTTATGGACGAAAAAATTACTCGTACACTACTCAAATATATCCAAGATATGAATAAAGTAGTTAAAAGCATATTTCAAAACTTTTACATGTTTCTGAAAACTCGTGGACTAATATCTGTGAGATTTTTGGTTTTTGGGTCAAAATAAAAGATAACTCATCCGACAAGAGAACTATTTTGAAAACATAAGAAAATATTCTTTCAACATAAGATCTTTGAATGAAATAGTTATTAGTAGATTAGAGCCATTAGATCAACATTTATAACAATTAAAGTTAAACAATTCAAAAAATAATGCAATATCGATTTGCGATATTTGTTTCTGGGCCAAAGAAGATATTTATGGACAAAAAAATCACTCGTACACTATTCACATATATCAAATATGTGAATAAAGTAGTTAAAAGCATATTTTAAAACTTTTACATATTTATCAAAATCCGTGGATTAAGATTTTTGGTTTTTCGGGATAAAATAAAAGATAATTCATTCGGCAAGAGTAACTGTTTTGAAAACATCATAAAACATTATTTCAACATAAGATATTTGAATAAAACAGTTATTAGTAGACTAGAGCCATTATATCAATATTTATAACAATTAAAGTTAAACAATTCGAAAAATAATGAAATATCGATTTGCGATATTTGTTTCTGGGCCAAAGAAAATATTTATGGACGAAAAAATTACCCGTACACTACTCACATATATCCAAAATATGAATAAAGTAGTTAAAAGAATATTTCATAACTTTGACATATTTCTCTAACCCGTGGAATAACACATATGAGATTTTCGGTTTTTCGGGATAAAATAAAAGATAATTCATTCGATAAAGGTAACTGTGTATTAAAAAAAATTATGAAAAATTTCAATATATTATGATAAATGTAATCTCGATTTGAACTTCAGATAAGATCATTGGTATTAATATAACGTTTAATAGAATACAACGCTTTTGAGTATTATGTATCTCTAAAACTGAAAATAGCATACCCACAAGGCATGTGAAAAAACTCCACGAAGGCGACTATGCTTGCTCTTGGCAAGGACTTCCCAAGCAAAGTCGTTCGTGAGGAGAATCTAGTGTAAGGACGACACTAAACACTAAATGCATGCGATGACCCTTTTAACAAGCAGAAAGCTTGAACACGTGTGTAAGCCTCATGATCGCTCTCTGTCTACCTTTTGTTGGCACATGTATGCTCTCTCTTGTAAATGCTGAAGGTTTCTAATGTTTGAAACTGCAAACGTGTCGGTTGTGAAAATAACATTGGAAGCCACTGGAAGACATCACTCAAATTGTCTAGATATATTTCCTCAAGACATTGTTGACAACAACCCGGGAAGCCTACCATTCTAGGGTATGGAGATGGTGCAACTGCGGTGATCTTCGGAGCAGACCCGATCGAGAGAGTGGGAAGCTCCTTTCATGGAGCTGCACTATGTTGTTCAGCAGCTTCCAGACCAATTAAGAATCACCTTCCAAGGCTTTCTCCTCTGCAGTCTCACCTCTCACTAGTTTCCAAAAATACTTTTACATTTTGGTTTATTACAAACTTATTGTAAACATGAAATGAGCGTTGCTAAACGAGATATATATATATCTATACAGATGCATGTGACTAGGAATGTTGGAAAAAGTCAAAAACATAATAATAATAATTTAGCACCACGTGTCGATAAAGCAAGGACTCAGCTACTTGGAACCACATAAACAAGAGGACACCAAACCCGTTACTTCCACTAAAAACAAGGGCTTTCTACTTTTTTTATAATTCACACACCCAAACACTAGTTACACAGACACACGCACAGATATAGCTAGCCATGAACTCGTCATGCATTGATTTCATCATGTTCAGAAGCGGACAACACGATGAGGACAACATGTCACGTCGCCCATGGAAGAGGGAGAGATCGATATCCACTCATCGTCATCTTAACTTGTCCCCAAATGAAGATGAAGAGCTTGCCAACTGTCTTGTGTTGCTGTCCAATTCGGGGGATGATCATAACATGCATGTACATGGCAAGAACGACACCGTCAAGAAGCAAAAAACTGCTCAGGTTTTTCAGTGCAAAGCTTGCAAGAAGGTGTTTTCGTCGCACCAGGCTTTGGGTGGACACAGAGCAAGCCACAAGAAAGTCAAGGGTTGTTTTGCCTCTCAAGATAAAGAGGAGGAAGAGGAAGAGGAGTACAGAGAAGACGACGATGATGACGAAGAAATGGAGGACGATGAGGAGGAGGAAGAAGAAGACAAATCAACCGCTCGTCCCGCAAGAAAGAGATCCAACGCTCACGAATGCACCATCTGCCATCGCGTATTCTCTTCGGGACAAGCGTTAGGGGGCCACAAGAGATGCCATTGGTTAACACCTTCCAATTATCTTCATATTCTTTAACTTTTAATCGTCTATATATATATATATATATTCTTACATACAATCAATCAAGTGCATTAATTTACAGAGTTGTATGGATTTTATTACAGAATAACGTTACGACGTCTGCAGTGCAAGCGTTTTTAGAGAGCCACCCATAATTAAATTGCTTTGAACTATACGCATATTAAATTACGAAAATAAGTATTAGAATTAGGTAATACAAGAAAGAAACACTAAAACTGTAGCTGCTCTTCAAACGAAAATTAAGCCAACCAAGGCCTACTTCATACAAATATGGCTAGGTTTTTATGCTAACTCACGAAATGTTTTTTTGGTAGTTTAAGAGAGTTATATAACTTACCTGTTTAGCCATCAAGTACGAAATATAAATATGATTGTTTTTTTGTTTTGTTTTTTAAACCGGAAAACTCGAACGAAGAGGTAAAGAAAAAATAGAGAAGGTTTTGTTAGAACAAGAAATATTAAACAGAGCCTGCACAAAACAACTGATGAAATTTTAATTGTAATCCTCAAAAGCAGCAATCTTCTGCTTCTTCCATTTATAAGCAGCTTCAAGAATCTTGAGATTCGTCGTCTGCGATTCTTCAGGAAACAAATAATCAATGTATTCTTCATATTCTCTGTTGAATCGTCTTTTCTACTGATCGGCTTTTATCTATTCTTGAGCTTCTTTGGAAGTTTTTGATTGAACGACAATAGCATCGTCAAGCTCGCCAAAGCTTGTCTCCATGTTCAGCCAATCTTTTAAGAGCGTAGCTCGCTCCTTTTTCAGCTCCGGTGTGGAGTCTTTATAATATGTGTTGGTTTTATCGAAAATTGCTCTGGCGCGTCTGATGCAGTCTTTTTTGCGTTTAATAGAATCTTCATCTTCCTTGTTTTCTTCTTGTTCCGCAGCATAAGCTTCAAACTTTGCAAAATAACACAGACTTTGTAGTGCTCTGTACGGTCCAAGAACTGCTCATATAAAGCCGTGTCCTCTCTAATTTAACTTTTTGATATCTCAAAATCAATGTATGCCTTCCATAGCAGCTCAAATATGTCAAGAGCTGGCTGAGATGTTGCAATTTTAAAAATGCTCTAACTCGTTCGGTTTCAGCAAGAGATCTCACTAATTCAGTATATTTGCTCCAAGCATAGCAATTCTCAGGTGACCATTCAAGATATCGTTCATATAGCTTTCTACATCTGTTTATGTTTTCCAATTGGAGTTCGATCTCAATGCATTTTTTGAAATATCTTATTTTTTGGAGTTTTCCAATTGTATTTCCTAATACCTGCCGCACACCCGTGAGATTAAATTGCCTGATCTTAAAGACTCAAACCATGCAGCGAGTAACCATATTTTGACAAAAGAAAGCTTGGTGTGGAGGATAAGCTTGAGAAATTCTCTGATGTACATCTCGTTCCACATCTTTAGTTTCAATCTCTCAAGGTATAATTAATCCAAAGATAGATATATCTTTGCTAATATCGTTTCTTTTCGGCTGGTGGAACATTAGCAATAGCCCTTTCATAGATTTCTCTGATTCTTCCTTTTGATTCCCACAGTTTCTTCTAGTCTAACGTAATCAAACCACAATTTTTTTTTATATTTATAACGTGCGAATAGCGTAATATGAAGTGTTTAAGTTCTAGATGTCTTGTTCTGAGTTATAAAAAAAACTTCTTACATTGATTCTTCTGCCTCCCCCACCTCCCAAACCGGTTTAAACCCAGCGGTACAACAATCCTGGTTCTCCTGGTTTTGAATAATCTTTCAGAGCTTCTTCGTCTTCCCGGAAACATCGAGAGGAGAAATTATGAATACAATTTCATGGAGGTTCACCTCTTTCCTCAACTCACCAGCCTCTCTTCGCTCATTCCCTAAAACAAGTGCTACTCTTGTCTTCGCCATGGCCTTCTCTTCATCTTCTTCTCTGGAAAACCCTAAGGACGATGAGAAAGAAGAAAAGCTGAGATTGGTTCTCAAATACCATAGCCAGACGAAGCACTCCTTCACCGCTTACGCCAGAGGTCCTCGAGGTCTCGACTGGGCCAATCAGCCTAACCCTTTTCGCCGCTACCTCTCTGCTCCTCTTCTTCCTCTACAACACCAGGCTCATGAGGTCGACGACTCTCTCCTCTACTCTTCTCTTTTCGATTCGCTTCCTCCGCCCAAACCCATATCTCTCTCAACCATCTCTCACTTTTTCTACCATTCTCTTGCTCTCTCCGCCTGGAAAACCACCGGCTTCTCCACGTGGCCCCTTCGCGTCAACCCCAGCAGCGGCAACTTGCACCCCACCGAGGCTTATCTCATTGCTCCGCCCATCGACTCACTCTCCGAATCTGCTTTGGTTGCCCACTATGCCCCGAAACAGCATTCTCTGGAGGTTAGAGCACACATCCCGTCTTCGTTTTTCCCCAGATATTTCCCGGAGAATTCCTTTATCATCGGGATTTCTTCTATCTTTTGGCGTGAAGCTTGGAAATATGGAGAACGAGCGTTTAGGTACTGTAACCACGACGTTGGTCACGCCATTGCCGCTCTCTCCATTTCAGCGGCAGATCTGGGCTGGGACTTGAAGCTTCTCGACGGGTTCGGAGGCGAGGATCTGAAGAGGCTAATGGGGCTCTCCGAGTTTCACACACCTAGCAAAGCTAAGCTCTCACAGACTGAATTGGAGCACCCTGACTGCTTGCTGCTTGTCTTCCCCAATGGAACTAGAGATATCAACATAGACTACCACGGGATAAGCTCTGCTATTAGAGAATTCCCCGGTCTGGAGTGGAAAGGAAAGCCTAATAATCTGAGTAAAGAGCATTTTTGTTGGGATATAATTTTTAGGACAGCCGAGGCAGTAGAAAAGCCTCCATTAATCTCCACCTCAGCTTCAATTGATGATTCCTTCAGAAGCAATGCTGGGTTTAGCCAGAGTTCATATAATAAGTTGACGGCGAGGCAAGTCGTAAGGCAGAGAAGAAGTGCTGTTGATATGGACGGTGTTACTTTTATAGACAAGTCTGCGTTCTACCAGGTACTGATGCACTGTCTTCCTTCGGGTTGCACGAGAGGGAAGCCGCAAAAAGAGCAACTTGCACTGCCGTTTCGAGCTCTTCCTTGGTATACTGCTGAGGTTCATCTGGCTTTGTTTGTGCACAGAGTTTCGGGTTTGCCAAAGGGTTTGTATTTCCTAGTAAGAAACGAGGATCATCTCAGCCATCTCAAGAGGGCTACTAGGCCTGAATTTGAGTGGAGTAAACCAGATGGATGCCCGGATGATCTTCCTCTGTACATGCTCACCGAGGGTGATTTCCAGAAGCTGGCAAAAAGACTATCATGTCACCAGGTACGGATTTGGACAGAAGATCAGTCGAATCTTGCTAACTAAATCATGGTGGTTAATGCAGGACATTGCAGGGGATGGATGCTTTAGCCTAGGCATGGTGGCTCGGTTTGCACCAGTGCTGCGGGAAAAGGGCTCATGGATGTATCCTCGACTTTTTAGGGAGACTGGTGTCGTTGGGCAAGTTTTGTATCTGGAAGCACATGCAATGGGGATATCAGCAACCGGGATTGGGTGCTATTTCGATGATCCAGTGCACGAGCTTCTTGGGATTCAAGACTCCAGCTTTCAGAGTCTATACCATTTCACCGTGGGAGGTCCAGTTTTAGACAAGCGGATCATGACTCTTCCTGCTTATCCTGGTCCCACCACCGATTGCCTAGATCCATGAACAACAATCTTCACTTCACATTACTTGATGGTAAATACTGATGATCTTAATATATTAATAAGTAACTAGATTCTACTAGCCTATTTTTGGTTTACATTACTGTGCTGATGATGATTGATGCTTGGGATTCTGTTGTCTGATCTTTAAATCTTCCAGGTCTGTGTCCCTTTTTCAGAGGGGATTCTCGTCAAGCATCATGGTTATGAATAGTATACTATTTCCAATATCTGACTTTCCTATTTCTTGTCACTTGAAAATATTTTTTAAATTTTACGCTTTCATAAAGTGTATTTAATTTGATGTTTGGCTATATAATTATAGACGAGATTTATATCCGTAGAGTGAAATAATTATTAATTAAGTATAATATAATTTTAGTTACAAAATTTATTTCAATTATTTGTAAAATATTATTATTTGTTATTTAAATTTTAGTTATATGTATAAAAAATAGTTATTCTATTTAAATTATTGATGATTGTTATATAAAATATATTTCATTTGTAAAATTACTTAAAATTATAATTTTTTATTTAAATAATAAATATTCATGTTTAAAAGAATTAAAATTTATAATATATACTAATTAATCTTTTTTATATGAATGATTTGAGATCTTTTTTAATTGATAAAAATAATAGGAAAAATATTATGATGTAATAAAAATTTTAATTATATTTTTCTGTTTAATTACTATTATTTATTTTGTTATAATTATTTATAAATTTTTGTGTATAATTAAAAATAAAAAGGATTTTAATTAATAATTTAATTTAATAAAATGTAATTAACTCTTTAACTAATTAATATAGTGATACTAAAATAAGTTAAACTTATTTGTATTTTTATTTGAATTTATTTTATTGATTATATATCATTATGGTTTTATCGTAAATAATATTAAAGTTTGTTTTAATTAATATATTAATAGTAAAATATTCAATTTATTTTATATATTAAAAATTAATAAAAATAACATATATTATAATTATAAATTTGATATCTTTGATAACCTAGTCCCACCGGATATTTATGGGCCATATGAAACCTAAACTTATTAGTGAGCATACGAGCCCATTAATCATAATTAAATCAAATTTCTCTTTCGTCCTTTTTCTTTTTCAAATTTGGAAGAGTCAATCGCAGTTGCTTCCCTAAACTTGGAACAAAAGAAAATCTCAGTCAATGAATTTGAAGTTCTAGTGTTTTTTCATCATCGTCTTAATTGGTCAAACACAAAAAAAGATGGAGTTTTACAAATGCCTAGTGTCACCGGATGCACTACAAAATCTTTTTTTCACCAATACAATTCCGAAGTCGTCTTCTTATTTCACCCTCAGTTTTCTAATAAACAACTCATCACAATTTCTATCATCACAATCGCTGTTTTTGTTTGATTCTTTCTGCGGCTCTACAAAAATCGGCCAATAATTGCAAAACCAAAAAAGAAGCGATCAAAGAGTTTCCTCTAGAGCACAATGTCACGACCCCATTTAGGTCTAACGGTCCATTAGTTTACATGTTAAGTGACTCTAAACAAAATTATTTTTTATTATTAGTTGTTACGACGAACGAGGTCAGGGAATTGTAGAAAGAATATGTATAAATAAAGAGCAATCCTTTTGGATCGGTTCTGTAATACAATTTGTTCCCGGCTCGCTGGATCTAAGTCTCAGAAGACAGAAATGTTGTTGGCCTCCATTTTGTATACATCAAATGTCAGAACATTTAATACGATTATAAAAAAACGAGAAGACGAAAATAAGAAAATCATGCTGTTTTCGTGGGCGGACAAAACAGTACGTACTGCAGGCTCGCATTATACAAACATCATGAGCATGTATCTCGTTTGCAAGCATGATGTGAATGAAGCCACATCTTCTACGCCGGTCAGACGGCTCGGGACTCGCTGGACGAAAATTCCCTGAGAACTAATTCAACTTCTTCAACAACACCGAGCTTCTTAAACCACCGAGCCAACACAGCAGAAGCTTCATTCCCAACCATTATAGAGTCTTTCTCAAGCTCAACCAAGAACCCTAATGCTTCATTTAGCTTTTCTTCCTTCTCGTATGCAGCCAATACAAGGGCCACACACTTATCAGTAGCCTTGATT
>CM032164.1:14541033-14611066 GCA_018901935.1 Pugionium cornutum | reverse complement strand
GAGTGAATCTTTCCAAACATGCATGACCTTCTTAGACAACCTAATCTCAGACCAGCCTTTGGGTTACAATGAGTCTGAAGTAGAAACCCATCTAATAAGCATCTGCAGAGAGGTGTTGGAGTTGTACATAGGGATTTCATGTTCAAAAGAGCAGTCGTCTAGATGGGCGGTTCCGTCGGGGTCTGGAAAAAGGAAAGAGCTAACCGCGCGTGCTCCGCTAGTGGTGGCTGCGATTCAGACAGTGGGAAACATGGGAGAGTCACTTTTCAAGAAGAACTTACCGGAGTTGTTTCCTCTGATAGCGACGTTGATAAGCTGTGAACATGGGTCGGGAGGAGAGGTACAAGTAGCTCTTAGTGATATGCTTCAGACATCAATGGGGCCTCTTCTCCTCCGTTCTTGCTGCTAATATTTTTTTTGTTTTAATCTCTGTAAGATTGTATACTCCTGTTCATTTTTTTTTATTACGAATTTTCTTAATAATTCGTTCATTGGGAGCGAAGACTGACTTTTTAGTTTGTTAACTTCCTCTTAATTCAGCTGCAAGCCTTAACTTTTATTCCATTCTCAAGTGATTATTTTAGCTTCACTAGCCTGCAAAGAAATATTTACTTGTTAAAGATACGAAGTAAATAAGAGTTATGTGAGCAGGTCCTATCCATTGCTTTCATTGTTCTGCTGCTGGTTCGACATAAGTTTTTCTTTAAATGACTCCATATATCATCATCATCATCATCAAAATGCTTTCAGCTGCCTTTCATTTCAGCAATCACCTTGCCCAGTCTCAGTTGGACCTCCAAATTTCTTGGCTAAAACTCTTGTAATCAAATTCTTCTCTACTTTCATTGCCTGTCCAAGATTTCTCAACATGAATAATTTCTCTGTGATTAGATTTATATATATGTTGATGACTTTCTAGATCATCTGCCAGTTAGCTATTGGTTTCAGTTTTCATCTCTGTCTTGTGAAACAAATTTGTTCCAGGCCTGAAACAGGAGTGAGAATGTTGAAGAGCCGGGAAGGCAGCTCTTCCTGAAGCTGCTGCAATGATCGATCCTACACATCTTGCCGCTTCCCTCGCCCGCTCAAGCTGTGGTAAAATGCGTGCGCTGTTGGATTTATTCTGATCTAATCGATACATTAAAAAATGGTTATGCTCCATATAATTGGTTTCTATTTTTTTTGTTGCTCTTAATCTTTTTATTTATTTTGGACACACAGAGATCACACTTGTGTACAACCGGGATACTTTTTTTTTTAATGCATGCTTTAGGAGACAAAAAAATTACTATACTGTTCCCTTTTTAGAAGACAAATTATCACATTTTAATTAGATTAGATGTACTAAATACCTTATCCCATCTACTAGAAATCTTGGTTCAAATCCTATGGGTAAACGTCCTCTGTTTATCTAGTTAAATAATTATTGTCACGAAGCCCGTCTAGCTCAGTTGGTAGAGCGCAAGGCTCTTAACCTTGTGGTCGTGGGTTCGAGCCCCACGGTGGGCGTTTTATTCTTTCGTATGTATATATATAAAAGACCCTTCTTTTTGTAGAATATTTATTTGAAAACAAATCCTAGATTCTATTGTTTATAAGTTAAGCAAACATAAATATTTTTCTATCAATATTTCAAATTTCCAGAAATCAAAAATCAGAATTAAATTTACTACAAAATTTAACATTTTGCTCATGTGTTATTCATATATAATATTGAAATTTTGTATAACATATATTTAATAATAAAATCAAATTATTTTTAGGAATGCTTATACATTAGTAAAATTAAATCAAATAACCAAAATGATGAAAGTTCATAAGAGTATTGATTGAACTAGAAATTATTTTGAATACTTTTATTATTTGGTCATATTGTATATCAAATTAAGATTGATGTTTTTATTATTATGGTTTTTTGCGAGTTAATTTTTAAAAATTTACAAAAATATGTTAAATCGATATAACACTTATTAAATAGAATAATTAGTTAATTATAATATTAATAAACACATGTAATTGTTTTTATATTTTATTTTAATAAATAAGTGTTTGAAGATTACTCTAAATTGAATTACACTACTTAATACGATAACCATCTATCAAGTCTTCCCACTGAGTAGTAAACATATAAGTTGGTTTGTTCTTCACTTCTGTTTAAAAAGTTGAAAAACGAATGGTGCTGCCCAGGATCGAACTGGAGACCTTTTGCGTGTAAGGCAAACGTGATAACCACTACACCACAGCACCTTATGTTTGAGGAAGCTTTTGATCTCCAAACAGCTTTTAGTTTTCTATAAAGAATTGTTAGCACTATTTTCAATAAAATATAATAAATAATCTGTCAAACATCTAGTATTTATCTTAAGATATCATACATAAATAATATGAAAAATGAAAAACAAAATGCATTTAATTATCTGAATATAATGATGAGCAGTGAAAAAAAGACACGACATGGCCAAGTGAAGTTGATATTTATTGTCCCGATAACATTATGTCAAAGAGCATATAATGCATATTCATGCATTCCCCTCAAAATAAATATATCCACAAAACCTAGTCACGTTTTGGCGATCCAAGAGTCTATTTACCATTATAATTCCGAATACACATAATATCTTCGTTGTTAACATATTATTTAATGTAATTTTCTGATCAAATACTACGAGAATAATGAATCATTGTCACGTGAAGCAACATTAAATTTAATTTAATTGCAATCCGTATTTACTAATTAGGTAGAGTTTATTCCAGCAAAAAAAACAAACAAATGAATGTATTTTATTAAACAGAGCAAATGGACGTAAATAAGTGGGCCATAAGTGCCATAGCTCACGCGACTCGCACATGCTATGTCTGGCATTTTTGTAATATCACTAAAGTACAAGCACATTATCGTATTTGTGACACTTTTTCGATTCAAATTCTTCGGGACACGTGATATAGTAGCCACGTAATGGCAATGTGAGTTCAGTTTTACCGGATCCAATGGTCCTACAATATGACACGTCAACTATGTGTGTAACGTTATAAACACAGAATGAGATCTAACGGTCCAATCGATTTTGCTAAGAGATGAATCACAGCCGTCAGATCCCAAGGAAAGCTACTGCTTTTAAGGGCGTAGGAGAGAGGCTCGTAGCTTTTTTTTTTCTTTCTTTTTTTTGATCGAAGTTGTCTTTAGGTTGTACTCTGTGCTGCAATGTCCCTTTTATCTCTCTTATTCTCTCTATCTCTCTATGATTTGAATTTTTTCAAATATTTAATCTGAGCAAGAGAAAAAAGAAAAGAAAAGAGGAGCAGTTGTTTGTTTTTTTATCGTTTGGAGTTTGAGGACGACAAGTCAGCAGCTTGTCTGAATTTTCTTTGTTTTCTTGCAAGATTTCAACAGCTCCGCTTTAGTTTCTTCATTACACAACAACAATGGTTTATGGGTAAGTGAGTATTGGGATTATTCATCAAAATTATGTTCTCGTGTCTTAACGTTTCTAATGTCGTCTGGCATAATTGCTTTATCATTTAAGGTTTAAAAATTAAATCTCACCGTAACTTTCTACTTCATTCTGATTCAAACCATAGAAAGAATTGTAATTTCTGGTTGATTCTGCTGTCTACTTCTCATCTCCAGCTTTTTCTGCTTTCTGGGGTATAAAGGAAAACTCGAAAGTTGAAGATCTTTTTGTCTTTATGATTTTCGTTACAAAAGATGAGAATTATTTTAAGATTCTGAATCTTAAAGGTTGGTTCTTTGCGGTTGATGGTTGCGTTCACAAGATAAAAAGCTAAAGTTTTGATCTCAAACTCATAATTGGTTATAAACTGCTTTATTGGCGATAGAGACAAGTTAGTGGTTTTTCTTCTGGTTTCTGTGATTCTTTTGTCTAGTTCAGAAAATCAAAATTTCCCCTATTATCTCATTTCTGGCCTTCTGATTTGAATTAGATTCATAATCACAAGTTTATTTTTTGTGTTTTTTCTCAGTGACTCGCATATATATCATATTGCAGAATTCTAATAATTCTTGCTTAACTTCTACATGTACATTTACAGAATCTCTTAAAATTCACAGATCAAGTTTTGGCTGGATGCATAATTTTCACAGTCAAGTTAATTACTAAACTGAAGGTAAAATATTACCTAAATCTTCCTTTAGATCATCCTTAAAGATTACTATTACAATTTTTGGGGTTTATTTCAATATCCTTACTAACTTCCTTGCATTGGTGCTGACAAGTTACAAGTTGTGTGTCCAATGAATAGAGAGAGAGAGAGAGACTTCCCATTGACTTCTCTTCAAAGAAAAGTCTGCACGTTAACTTTGTTCATCAGCCAGAATTTTCCTTTCTGTTGCTATCAACACATTGAATCACTCTGGATCACAAGAATACAGCTTATGCTTCCTATTTTTTAAGGAATTTTTCTCCAATCACGAAACTAACCTTTGCGAGTGCTGACAATGATGGTTCATGGAAAGTGAGTACATTTCGTGGCAGTGAATAAGTTTGATGTGTTTTTCATATGATGATATATTAGGAGAAGCATTTAATGAATATGCATCTAGAAACCACTCGAAATGATATGTCGTGGGGAAACTTCCTTCTTTTCTTAAGCAATAGCTTGTGTGTATCAGTTAGATGTTGTTTTCATATAAACTAATATTTTTGTCTTCTACTCTTGTGTCCCATAAGTTTTATCTTTCTTAATCTCCAATTGCAGTAAATCAGATTAGTGATCTGAAATTGGCAGTGAAGAACACACAGAACTGTGGAAGAATTGGATCATTTTCTTCAAGTGCAGTTAAAGGAGTAAGGAGAATGAAAGGTTTTGCCTTTTCTTTATGTTTCTCTCACTGAACATGCGAAAACTCTTTTTAAGTTTTGATTTTTCTCTTCATCTTCAACTGCAGTAAGAGTCGATCAGTCTGAAATTATGGCTACAGTTCAATTTCAGATGAGGTAGAGTTCTACCTTTTTGGGAAATCATGGCTCGGACATGTATAGGGTTGTAAACTTTTTGGTTTCTCTTCAGGTTTTATTAGCATTTAATCATACAGAGATTGAGAGAAGATAATGAATGTTCAGATACCCTAGGAAGCTGTGACTCTTCTACTTTTTTATTTGCAATGGGGACAATGGCAGAATTGGGAACCATGGGGAAGTTTGGAGCCATGGCAGAAGAGCAGCAAGTTAACCAGATGTTCATGGATAAACAATCAGCAGAAGAATGGCTATCGCGCATCCATTCGCTAATACCATCCGTCCTCAGCAAGGCAAAAACGATTAAGAATTTTGCAGGACGATGGAAGACGGTAATCTCAAAGATTGATCAGATTCCAGGTTGTTTATCTGACCTCTCAAGCCACCCTTGTTTCTCCAAGAACAAGCTCTGCAACGAGCATTTACAATCTGTGGCTAAGACGCTTAATGAAGTTATCGAGCTTGCAGAGTTGTGTTCAACTGAGAAGTATGAAGGGAAGCTGCGTATGCAGAGCAATCTCGATGCTTTATCCGGAAAACTGGATTTGAATCTAAGAGACTGTATGGTTTTGATCAAGACCGGCGTTCTTGGTGAAGCTACCTTACCTCTATATATCTCAAGTTCATTGGAAACACCCAAAATTTCCAGCTTAAAAGAACTTCTAGCAAGGCTTCAGATCGGTCACTTGGAGTCAAAACACAATGCTCTCGAAAACCTCCTCCGTGCAATGCAAGAGGATGATAAGATGGTTATGCCTTTGATCGCACGAGCCAATGTCGCAGCTTTAGTCCAACTGTTGACAGCAACTTCACCAAGAATCAGAGAGAAAGCGGTGAATGTGGTCAGTGTATTAGCAGAAGCAGGTCACTGCGACGAATGGCTAGTCTCAGAAGGTGTATTGGCTCCTCTGGTGAGGCTAATCGAATCAGGAAGTCTTGAAACGAAAGAAAAAGCTGCAATTGCGATCCAAAGATTGTCGATGACAGAGGAAAACGCATGGGAAATCGCTGGACACGGTGGAATCAAACCGCTGATCGATCTCTGCAAAACAGGAGATTCGGTGTCACAAGCTGCGTCTGCAGCTGCTCTGAGGAACATCTCCGCAGTTTTAGAATTAAGGAAGTTACTTGCGGAAGAAGGAATGGTTAGAATTTCGATCCATCTTCTAAACCATGGGATATTGTTAGGATCAAGAGAGTACATGGCCGAATGTTTGCAGAATCTCACTGCAGCGAGCGAAACTCTACGCGAAGCCATTGTTTCAGAAGGCGGAGTTCGGAGTCTATTGGCTTATCTCGACGGTCCGTTGCCGCAAGAACCGGCGGTAACAGCGCTGAGAAATCTAATCCCGTCGGTGAACTCAGAGACATGGGTCGCTCTCAATTTGGTTTCACGATTAGTCCACGTGCTGAAATCAGGGTCTTTCGGTGCGCAACAAGCAGCAGCATCGGCAATTTGCCGATTCGCTTGCTCGCCGGAGACGAAGAGGTTAGTGGGAGAATCCGGATGCGTTCCAGTGATTGTGAAGCTTCTGGAATCGAAATCAAAAGGATGTAGAGAAGCGGCGGCACAGGCGATCGCCGGATTGGTGACGGAGCAAAAAATTCGACGGGAATTGAAAAAAGATGTGAAAAGCGTGACGAATCTGGTGATGCTGCTGGATTCGAATCCTGGAAACACGGCGAAGAAGTACGCCGTTGCCGGACTTTTGGGGTTGTCGGGAAGCGAGAAGAGTAAGAAAGTAATGGTTTCGTACGGAGCAATCGGGTATTTGAAGAAGCTATCGGAGATGGAAGTGATCGGTGCCGACAAGCTCCTCGAGAAGCTTGAAAGAGGGAAGCTGATAGGCTTGTTTCACCGGTCAACGATGCGACGGTGATAAAAAAAAAAAGCTTATTGCATTATGGTTAATAATGTCTTTAACCTTTATCAAGAAGCCTATTGGGCTAACTCTTTTTAACTTAATATATGGGCTTTCATGATTAGATGCAGGCCCATGATGTTGAATTATTTACACGCTCAGCAGTAATCCCATATATTTGCAAAATTAAAACAAACTATTTATCAAATAAATCGTCATGTAGAATGCAGTTTAAGAATCGTCATTTCATAAATAGTTGTAAAAAGAATCTGATATGTAACTTGGTAACACGAGATGAGATTTTCTGGCAATGTCTCATGTATTTTCGTCAGAGAAACCACCCCTTAACTTTTTAACTTAAAACTATAAGACTACAACTCTAACTTCTTCTTTCTCTCCCACGGAGGGACTGTCTTGGGTTCGTATCAATGGAGCAACTATTCTCCAGCGATTGGGGAGAGATAGTTTCAGACAAGGTTGCCTCGGCTTATATCTCTCTTCCGAAGAAGGGAAAACCTCAGGGTCGTGAAGTCACCGTCCTCTCCGCTTTCCTTGTCTCTTCTCCTTCCCAATGTCTCTCTCTCTCTCTCTCTCTCTCTCTCTCTCTCTCTGCGTTGCTTTTTTTTCTGCTCTCCTTGTCTCAATTTTCAACCGATTAGGATTTGTGTGCAGACCCGGAAGTAATAGCCTTAGGAACGGGGACCAAGTGCGTTTCTCGGTCGCTTCTGAGTCCCCGTGGGGACATTGTGAACGATTCTCATGCCGAAATTGTCGCCAGAAGAGCTCTGATGAGGTTCGTTGCACTGACTCTAGTACAACCTGTATTCTTATGGTTTACTCTCTCCCCCTTTTCAATTGCCAGGTTCTTCTATTCCGAGATTCAGCGAATCAAAGGGACTTTGGACAAGATTAATTGTTGTAGTGAAGCCAAGCGTCAGAGAAATGATAGCCGAAGCAGCTCAATTTTAGAGTTAGACTCGAGTTCTCGTGGACAAGTGATTTATAAGCTGAAATCTGGGTGCCACTTGCATATGTACATTTCTCAATTGCCATGTAATTAACTTTAATTATTTCCTCTTCAAGTTTTGCGTTTTTTTCCATCTCAAGAATGTCCTTAGTGAACTTACCTTTCATACGCAGGTGGATATGCTTCTACTAGTTCACCGTTGTATGCACTGAAAAAGATTCCATCAACACAAGTAGATAAAGGTTCTAACATTTGCTTATCGGGGAGTTCTGATATTCCAGAGATAGGTACTGAAGCCTCCTGCCTGGTCGTTGCAATTGTGTTCTCTTCGCTTTTCTTCATGTTATTTAGCATATGGAGGATAACGACTTAGACTGATGTTGGTTCTTAGTATCAATTTACTGAGGATATCTCCGTTTCAGGTAATGATGGCTCACGAACAGATATGGTACAAAGAAAGCCTGGTCGCGGTGAAATGACACTCTCTGTTAGCTGTTCGGATAAGATTGCTCGATGGAATGTTCTTGGAGTTCAAGGTTTCTTCTGTAGTCTGTTACTGTTTTTGCAAGCCCTTCTAAACTTTTAATTGGCATTACGCATGTCATAAAAGATTTGGTCAATGGTTTTGTTAATGTGGGTCTACACCTGAAGTTTGACAGAGAATGTGTTGTCCCGTTCGAGATTTGCTTATGGGTCTTCATGTGTTCTTCCTTCAGGGGCATTGCTTTGCCAATTCCTTCGGCCTGTGTATATTTCTACAATCACTGTTGGGAAATCTCTGCACTGTCCTGGCAAGTTTTTTCTGGCTGACCACTTACAAAGATCTTTGTATGAGAGGATCATTCCATTATCAGATGAGCTACTGACTGCCTTCCGTTTGAACAAGGTTCGTTAGCTGCTTTATACCAAGGTCCCATATAAATTTCAGTAGTAACTTGCATACATTGTTCTGATTCCTTTTCCAGCCACTGTTTTTTGTAGCTCCAGTACCACCATCAGAATTTCAGCATTCAGAAACAGCTCAAGCTACCTTAACATGCGGGTTAGTTTGCAATGCTCGTAACTTAACTCTTCTTCAAAGCAGGACATACTTAGTCTTTTCTGCATTTCTTACAAGGTGACAAATTGTTTTGTTAGGTACTCTTTGTGTTGGAACCAATCTGGCTTACACGAAGTTATACTAGGAACAACCGGGAGGAAGCAAGGGACCTCAGCTAAAGGAGCTCTGTATCCATCTACTCAATCATCTATATGCAAGTAAGAGGTGGGGGCATGTTGTACACAGATGACCTTGCTTATCTATAGTTGATATCATGTTCATATCTTTTTCTAGACAGCGGTTACTGGAGCTATTCTTGAAAGAAACTCATGGACTCGAAAGTGAATCTTCTAAGTCAAAAAGATCTTACCGAGAACTGAAGGTGTGTGTGATGCTGATTATTTTCTGTTCGTTTTGGGTTAACATGCTTCCACTGGCATTAGTAACATACTAGAATGTAAAAATCTCACAGTGAGTGTTTGATAGGCATCCTGCATGATTGTCAAATTGTTCTCTGGTTTGTTATGAGTGATTTTTCTTTCGTTTATTTGTTTGTTTGTTTTAACAGGACCAAGCTGTGGAATATTATTTAATGTCAAAGATTTTTAAAGGAAAGTATCCATTCAACAATTGGCTCACAAAACCCATGAATTACGAGGATTTTACTGATAAATTAGTAGTGAGGTATGTCATGCTATTTGCTTTCTCTATCAACCTACTTTCTTTGCATCGTTACTTCATTATCGCCAATAAGTTTCTTAACTTTGATAGTTTTGTTTATGGAAGCAAAATAATTATAAAAAGAAAGAGGTGAGACCTCTAATCTTGATGATTGCTGATTGATTTGACTCGATGAGTGTGTTGAACTTGATATTAATTTAGATGCTCTTGGGCTTGCTACTGTTGAAATGAATTTTGAACCTTGTGGATATGTGCTTTGACAACGTTTCGATGAGCTCTAAATGCTCCAAAAGGAAGGCATGTGTGTAAGTAACAAGTCAAATAATTCTTCACTCCGTCACCAACTTTTTGCTGTTTTTGTTGTTGTTGTTGTTATTGTTATTGTTGTTGTTGCTGTTGTTGAGCAGTTTTCAACAAATGACTTGTGACTGCTTTCATTCTTAGCTTGACTATCTAAATCCATTTTGTTGCTGTGATACTTACCCAGATGATATTTGCAGATCAATATCTTCGTCTTTATCGGAAGAACAAGTGACAGGCAATTCAGCTTGAATCCTTGACTCGTTTTCGTGTCCAGTACAGATGCTAGTCAACTTCTTCAGTAGACTAAAAGAGATACGTTAATCTATGCTTAAAAAAAAAAGAGGCAAGAGAAATATAAGCTTTCGATTGATTACGCCAGGGATGAAATATTCCCTGATACATCCCAAAAACCAACGATAATCTGACGGTCTATAAATAAAATAAACGAAAACGGAGAATAAATAATATTGGGGCTCCGCCTAATTGGCATACTCATTGGCCATAAACGGTCTCGTGTTACCATAAACGTTTCGGTGGAGCAACCGTCAGTAAGGTTTTTGCATGTACATGAACATATCCTGTAGCGGAAACATCTGATTACTCCCTCCCCCAAACATGTTGTCCACTCTGGCATCGATGTAATTAATTATCCCCCCAAATCAAGGGTATTGTTATCATTAGCAGCAGCCGACAAATCCTTCCACTCGGGCTCGCTGGCCCTCGCTCGCCAACTCCGAGAACACCACTAGTGACGAACCTTAAGTACGGTTTTAAAAGAGATGAGAAGACGAATAAAGAAAGCAAAAGAAAGAAACTGAACCAAGATCTCTAGCAGAGACTGTTTAAAAATATGTCTAGTTTAAATACAGTACCAACTGTAGAGCAGCTAAACGAAGAATAGGAAGACGCCTAGGCATCGGGTTTATTTTTGTGTGTTTGCTATATTGCCACTCAACTGTGTTGGTTCTCTAAAATCCTTACGAAACGGCTTTAACCCATTTACAAAATCCTTGCTGTTTTGCCCAAACTCGGGGAACCTGTCTGCCGTCAACACTTTCGAAACAAAAAACGTCGTTTCTAAATTTACGTCCCTTTCTATGGGCTAGTCAAAGCATTCTTTCACTAAATATGGCCCAAAAAGGGGCCCGCGAATATGCTCAGGAAGTTTTGCAAACAAATGGGTTATTTACACGCGAGAGAGTATTATTGGCCATTACACTTAATTATATAATTATCAAATAGTTTACTGTAACATGCCATCTTGTCGGTACGGTACATACGGATTCTTATTTAAAAGAAAATAAAAACAATTATAAACTTTACAATTGTAATTGTTTATTTTGCAAGCCGGTGATCGGTAGGTTTGATGTACAAATCGCATGCATGTTCCACGCGCAGCTTGTCTATCGATGTTCCACGCACATGCAGTTGTATTGTTTTTAAATTTTTTTTTTTTTTGTCAACCGCTCTATTTAAGGGAATTAAGTAATTGAAACATTTACGAGCAAATCTAGATGAATTTAGGATTAAAAATAAGATTACTAAAAATAACATTTTGCAATAAAATTACTAGTAATTCCAATATCTAATTCAAACTGGAATGATGGAATCAGTCCAATGCACTACAAGTGCAATAGATTAAAGATCACATCCTCGAAGGCAAAACATAGTCATAATATAAGCAAAATCATGAAAAATTCATTTTTATATGTATTAACTGAAACAAGTCATCGTAAATTTAAAATATACGGAGGTTGTTATTATTTGGTTTCACTAAACGATTCAAGAAAAACCTTGCAGTTTTAAGGTTTCAGTTGGTTTTGACCATAATTTTACCATAAAATATACAATTAATCTTATCTAAAAAATTGTCAATATTCAAATAGTTTTAAAATCAGTAAAAAAGTATTAACAAATAATAGTATACAAGTTATAATAATGGATTCATGAGTTGTAATATTGGTGTAATTCATTTTTGTGTCATTCCGTTTATTGCGCTGAACGCTTGTTTTTTTCAGCAAATAGCGGTTTGATTTAGTTAGTAATAGAAAAATAATATATGAACTCAATCGACAGTGTCACAGTACACACACCAATACGCGTCCCACACGCCTATGGTGAGAGAGTCGCACCCCAACCCCAAAAAAAGTCAAAACCACCGTTTTAAGCTTTACTTATCACTGAAACGACGACCAGAGTTTTCTCAACTCTCTCTCTCTCACACAAGAGCATTTCTCGTCTGAGTCTCTCTCGTTCCTTGTACCTTGCTCCATTTTTCTCCGTCCTTCCTCTATCGTCTACTTATCTTCTTCTCCTTCCTTTTTACGGAGAGTCTGCAGACTCAAAGATGATACTGTGCAAACCTCTATCTCGCTTGTTTGTTTTCGGGCTGTTGTACAGTGCTACTCTGGTTTCTGCTGGAGACATAGTTCATCACGATGATTCGCTTCCTCAGAGACCTGGTTGCAACAACAATTTCGTACTGGTGATAAAATTGTTCCAATTAAACTTTGTTCTGTCTTTTTAGCTCTTGGTGATTTTAAATTATTTTTACTCTTCTTTTTTTTGAATTTGAGATTTGATGTCATTTTCCGAGTGTTGTGTTGTAAGCTATAGCCATGAGCTGCCTAATATGGCAAGGTCTGAACTGAGACAATAACTCGTCTCTGTGTCTTATAAACCTAACTGCAACAGAAATGAATGGACAGGTGAAAGTCCCAACACGAGTTAACGGAAGAGAAAACATGGAGTATGTTGGTGTTGGTGCTAGGTTTGGCCCAACCTTGGAATCAAAGGAGAAACATGCTACCCTCATCAAACTTGCTTTTGCAGATCCTCCTGATTGTTGCAGCACACCCAAAGTTAAGGTTGAAAATCTTTCTTTTAATTCTTCTTGGTCACTTGTGTAATTCCAGTTTTCTGTTTTCTTTTGGTAGCTTACAGGAGAGGTCATTCTTGTTCACCGTGGTAACTGTAGTTTTACCACTAAAACAAAGGTAGCTGAGGCTGCTGGTGCCTCAGCCATCCTTATTATAAACAACAGTACTGGTAAATCCCCTCAAGCTTCTCTGTTTTTATTTCTCCTCTTCTACTACTTCCAAGTGATTGCACATAGAGTGATACGATTTTATCTCCTTGAATTCTACTCATCCTCTTTGAGTTTTGCAATGTTGAATGTTGTTTTGCAGATCTTTTCAAGATGGTCTGCGACAAGGGTGAAAACGTTTTAGATATCAATATTCCTGTTGTTATGCTACCCGTTGACGCTGGTAAAAGTCTGGAGAAAACCGTTGAAAGTAACCATACAGGTAAAATCTTACTCCAACTTTTCTTCAGCAGAGATTGTCCTCCTTCCTCTGTTTTTAGCGTCTTCTACCATATCTTAGTTCTAGTTTTTCATCTCTCACTCTCTCTCTTTTTTTTTTCTATCTCTTTGTTCAGTCACTCTGCAGCTCTACTCGCCAAAACGTCCTGCAGTTGATGTGGCTGAGGTCTTTCTGTGGCTTATGGCTGTTGGTACCATTTTATGTGCTTCTTATTGGTCTGTTTGGACCGTCAGGGAAGAAGCTATTGAGCAAGACAAGCTGCTAAAGGTGCTCGCTGGCTTACAACTTTGTATTCCAGACACCCACCATGGTCGAACCTTTTGCCTGCCAAGAAAAAAATTAAGTCTTTTGTTGTTAATCTTAAACTGCAGGATGGATCAGATGAATTCTTGCAGTTATCAAGCACCAGCTCTAGACGTGTTGTTGAGATCACTGTGTTATCAGCAATTATGTTTGTAGTGGTTGCCTCTTGTTTCCTAATCATGCTCTACAAGCTTATGTCATACTGGTTTATAGAAGTGTTGGTGGTACTCTTTTGCATTGGTGGCGTAGAGGTGAAAACGTTTATCCCGTGACCAATTGATTTCATCCTGTTACTGATTTTGAAAGTTTTGTTGGTACTACCAGGGGCTGCAAACCTGTTTAGTCGCTTTGCTCTCATGGTATGTATAACTTTTTCCTTGAGGAGCATGTAAGTGAAAGGTTTTGAGAAAAAAATGGGACTCACGTTTGATTTATTATAGTTTCAGATGGTTCGGCGGCTTTGGAGAATCGTATGTCAAAATTCCTTTACTAGGTGCCGTCTCATACTTGACGGTGGCTGTTTGTCCCTTTTGCATAACATTTGCAGTCATTTGGGCAGTTTTCCGCCAAATCTCGTTTGCTTGGATAGGGCAAGATATACTTGTAAGCACCACTTTCCATCTATCTATCTTAAGTCAGTTGAAGTCCATGTTTTCCGATAAGTATGGCTCCTATCAAATTTCCTACCAATTTACATAAGTTAATGTGAATGAATAATCCAATGACAGAAGGTAACGACTCAATTTGGATATTTTCTTGCTGACAGGGAATCTCACTGATAATCACGGTTCTTCAAATTGTCCGCGTACCAAATCTTAAGGTAATATCCACTGCCTTTTTTTCAAATCACGATCCGTAGCCATCTATAACCAGCTTTCTGTTCAAACTGTCACTTTACCAGTGTGTGTGTATATATATTCCCAATAAACAAGCTGTAAAATGTTGAATTTTAATATTAACAGGTTGGGTTTGTTCTTCTTAGCTGTGCCTTCATGTATGACATTTTCTGGGTATTTGTATCAAAATGGTGGTTCCGTGAAAGCGTGATGATTGTGGTGAGTTTATCTGAGCATTTGCTTTTTGCTCGTGTAAGAGAATGGAAAATCGATGTTGGAGGCACAATGATGTTTTTCCACGAATAGGTAGCCCGTGGGGACAGAAGTGGAGAGGAAGGCATCCCAATGCTACTAAAGATCCCACGTATGTTTGATCCTTGGGGTGGGTACAGCATTATTGGATTTGGCGATATCATCTTACCAGGATTACTTGTAACTTTTGCACTGAGGTTTGCACTAGTACAATCCTTCTTCTTTTTTTCTGTCTTCGATTGAAACATGCTAGAGTTGCACCTGAAGTAGCAATCAAAATGTAATATTCAATGCTCCCTTGTGCAGATACGACTGGTTGGCAAACAAGAGGCTCAAGTCAGGATACTTCCTTGGAACAATGTCTGCTTATGGTCTAGGTATGATCCCTTCAGAGTAGGGAAGAAAAGTTTCCAGAATATAACACAGGTCATTGAAAAACACAGGTCTTCTGACAACATACATCGCTCTAAATTTGATGGATGGACATGGGCAACCGGCTCTCCTTTACATCGTCCCATTCATACTTGGTAAGTACTCAAGATCACATATTTGGGATCAAAAGCTAAGCTGTTGAACCTAAGAATGGGGAGAATATCAGGTACTTTAATTGCGTTGGGTCACAAGAGAGGTGAGCTGAATAACCTGTGGACAACAGGGGAACCCGACAGGCCATGCCCTCACGGTTCGCCTTCAACTTCAACAGTGTTCTTAAAGAATCAATCAGATCAAATCAGATGATCCTCTATTATTTATTGTTAATAGATACCCATTTTGGTAGGTCTCTTTCTTTCTATTTGCTTACGTTTGCCTTTTAGTTGCAAAAAGATGAAATAAATGAATAGGCTGGGTGATTTTCCTGAGCCATCATAATGATCAGATTCCCTTTTATTAGCGCCAATAAAGTATACTAGCATTTATAAATAAAAGGCACCGTTCTTTTAGAGGAGTTTATTATCGTAGCAACAAAATACAATTATTACTTATCGTAAAAACTTATCCGTAATAAGAAGGTGGGTTCTATTAGCTATCATAATTTGACCAAGTTTTTATACAAAATTGTTGTAAACAACCTCATACGGTCTACTTTTTTTCCTCAAAAAGGAAATCTGTCGGAACAAGACGATCTGGCTACTCCTGTCATAGTCATTGGGCCTGAAGTGGGTCTATAATGGGCTTAGCTTCTCAACCTTAATTTTCTCTTTTCTTATTAAGCCTACAATAGGCCCCTGTCCATTGTACAGTTTAAATACAGTTTAAGCTTCGGTTGGGTTTAAATTTAGCCCATTTACTTACATTGGACGTCTTGCGGGCTCCATAATCTATAATTCTTATAACTACTAACATGCTTTTGGAGTAGAAAACAACCTATATTCTCAAGGATACTACATATTGAAAGTGTGGAAGAATATTAAGCTGAGATTTTAGTTGGTTAGTGTACACGCCTTGCATGAGCTGTCATTTAGTGTTACGTCACAGCCCCGTAACTGAAACCCCATGCCTTTACTTGCTTGTTTAGCTGCAGAAAGACGGCGACTTTGTGTATTTTGTCATTCATGTACAACGCGTTCTTATATGACCATAAATTTAATGTTTGATTTTTCTTTTTTATTCTCTGTCTCTTATTGCTTGCTTACTCACAAACTTCTATCAGCCGAATCGGAGTTTCATCATTTGTAGTTTTTTTCTTCCAAGACTTTAGGTGAGTTCGTATTATCATGGGAGCTTGCCTGTGTTGAATTTGATTTCTTTCATCTCTTTTCTATGTGAATTGGGTTTAAGATCTGGGTTTTGCTTATTATTTACAGAAAAAAATGAGTTTTCCCTGTAAGTTGAGATATTGCCTCTTAGGGTTGTGTCGTGGTGGATCTGTTGATTTGAATGTTTTCTTTCTTTTAGAGGGAAAAAAAAAAGAGATCTTGTGAAATTTGTTTACTCTTGTTGTTGACTTTTGTGGCGTGTCCTGATAATCAAAGAGCGGACTTGATGCTCTTTATGTTTTACATCTGTTTAGAAAAGAGATTTATACTTGAATTCCAAAAGAGAGAAACACCAAAATTTGATCTGTATTGGATTTAGTATGGTTACCATCAAAGTAAAAACATTTATGTATTTATGTGATTATATGACGACAATTGATATGTTTGTTCGTCTTTCTTCTGCTTTTTGTCAGTTTATACTTAAACAAAATGGCTCGTCCACAAGACCCTCCACGCGGCTTCTTACCATTTGGAAACCCGTTCAAGAATCTATCTTCAAAAAAGTCCGTACTATCCTCAAAGCTTGTGTCACTGTTGAACAATTTCGAGGTGAACTTAGCAGCTTCAATTAGAAAGCTTGTCCCAAAGGAAAAGAGTGAAATCCTCCTTACTGTTTCTTGGATGAAGCAAGCAATGGAATCTGTTTGCGAGACACATCATGGTATCAAGACCCTTATAACTGATCTAGATCTTCCCGTTTCAGATTGGGAGGATAAATGGGTTGATCTCTATCTTGACATAAGCGTGCAGCTTCTTGATCTCTGCAATGCCTTTAGCTCAGAGCTAACCCGTCTCAACCAAGGACATCTCTTACTCCAGCTTGCTTTGCATAACTTAGAGACAAACTCTCCTCAGAATCTCTCGAAAGCCCAATCATCCCTTGACAGCTGGAAGCAACACATTGTTTCCAGGAACCCGAGAATTCAAAATTGCCGTGCAATCTTAGACAGCCTTGTTCAAACCTTGAATCTCCCCAAGGTGAAAAACTCGGCCAAAGGAAAAGTCTTGATGCGAGCTCTTTACGGTGTAAAGGTTAAGACTTTATACATCTCTGGTGTTTTTGCTGCAGCATTCTCAGGTTCGTCGCAAAATGTGTTGTACCTTACCGTCTTAAGCGACCTTCCATGGGCGCAATCCTTCACCGAAATGCAGAACATAATTAACGCAGAAATAAAGAAGTTGTTTTTATCAGACGGGTTAACGGTGCTGAAAGAGCTAGAGGCAGTTGATTCAGGTGTTAAGAAACTTTACCCTGGAATCGTACAAGGGTCATTAGATCCCGTTTCACTGCAGCCATTGAAGGATTCCATTGCAGAATTATCCAGTGAGCTGGATCTTGTTTCGAACGCAGTCGATTGTTTCTTCAACATTCTGTTAACAGGGCGAGACAGATTACTAGAGAACCTCAGGTCGATAGGCACAACAACCCTACTAGCAACATCACCAAAATCGGCTGCCGGAAAAAATTACAAAGGATTCTGATGAACTGTTATTATGTGTATAGATGGTCAAGTGTTCAATCTTGGTATTGGATGTTATATTATTAGATGTTGGTGATGTTGTAGTCGTTTGTATGAGATGCTTTAAAAGTAGTATTTGTAAAAGCAAAGGTTTTATTCTTGAAACCATGAAGGTGATTCAGATCCAAGATATCTCCTCATATGATCCATCTGAAACAAGTAAAGGACGTTCAATCCTCTTCACAAGTAAAGGACGTTCAATCCTCTTCACAAGTAAAGGACGTTCAATCCTCTTCACAAGTAAAGGACGTTCAATCCTCTTCACAAGTAATGACTTCAACTTGGTTGGGTCCTTCTCTCAGCTAACTTTCTTATGACCTAAATAAATTTTGTATTACAAAAGCATTAGCAGAATATAAACTGCGTTTGGAAAAATCATACTCAGTGTTTTTCTTTTTGTCTTGGACCTAACTTTTAATAATAAAAAATTGTATTCCTTTCTGTTTCTTATATCCTAATTATATCTTATTATATAAAACTCAACTACTCAAATTTTGTAATTAACAATCGTGATATGTGTCATATTTCTTCTTTACCAAAACGCATTAAAAACTATTACAGATAATTTGGTGTAAAACCCTTCATCAATCATATCAATAGCTACATTGTTGACATATGTTAATAAGTTTTGAAGTTTCTTTTGTTAAATATACTTTTGAAGTTGACAGGCTGTAATGCAAAATGATTAGCTTGCATTTAAAATATAAGAAATTTCAATCTTAAATGGAAATATATATATTGATAATAATATATATACTCCTAGAAAGGCAATTTATAGTTGTAATCTTTTAAATAAATTAGAATAGGTAAATATTAACTTTTAAAACCCAAATATGTCATATTTCTTTGTGAAATATAAATCTATAAATACAAGAAACCATTTAGTCAAATCTCGTATTTGATTGTGTTTGTTAAACAATTGTTTTTTGTGTTTTCTTGCTTCTTAAAAAAGTATCAAAATGGTAAAAAAAACAAATGGGCGGAGAAAAATAGAGTTGGTGAAAATGAAGAATGAGGCAAATCTTCAAGTAACATTTTCAAAAAGAAGATCTGGTCTTTTTAAAAAAGCAAGTGAACTTTGCACTTTGTGTAATGCACAAATTGCACTTATAGTGTTCTCACCTGCTGGAAAAGTTTATTCCTTTGGTCATCCAAGTGTTGAAGTTATACTGAATTGTCACTCAGGGCGTATTCCTACACACATCAGCAATTTTCATCTCCAAAAGCTCAATGAGATGCTTACTGAGGTGATTTCTTTTCAATTGTTATGTTTGGCTTTTGGATAAGAAATTATGCCTATAAAAATGGTTCACAATTTTGTTTTTTGATATGAGAAATAATTTTATACGAAATCAAACAAACATGCTTATAGATAGATAAATTTTGGAGGGTTCAGCTTGTATCTAAAACATATTCAATAAAGATCAGATATTCATTAAATATAATAATTGAAAATAAAATGATATTATTATAGGTGTTGGCAACAAGAGAAAAAGAAAAAGAAAAAAAGAGAAAGGATAAATTATTCGAAAATGAAAGAAACAAAAAACCAGAGAATTGGTGGAAAAAATCTCCGGAAAAGCTAAACTTGAGTGAAGCAATTCAGGTACAACAAGTTGTGGAAGATTTCAAGAAGAAAGTTAATAATGTACACACTCAATTCCAGCAAACATATTTCCCTCACAGAAACTACCATGTTGGAAGTTGTAGCAATGTTGCTCCAGGTACTGTTAAGTCAACCACAATCTTCTTTTTTTTTATGAGAACAAAATGATCCAAACATGATTCATTCTACCGTTTGGATATAATAATCATAATAACAATAACATTTCTCAAAGTATTTATTCCAGAATGTGTTATGGATCGGACAACATGGTACAATCATAGCCAAATCCAAAACCAGGATCTCAAACAAAGTCATCATGGGCCCCGTTATTATTAGATTTGTTTCTTCTCATCTTTTATGACTTTTTAAGTCTTCATTTCTTCGTTGAAATCTTCCATTGTTGTTTGACTTTTCATTTTTTGTAGCTTTGATGTTTTTAGTGAATAGCTATATGAAGTTTCCTATTAATTTCACTACTCTCATCTTATGTTTACCGTATAATGTAACTATTTTTCAAATTATATGATTAACACAACAACCAAAATCATCTAAAAGCTCAATAGCTGGTTGTTGTGGGGTTAGTTGAAAACTTAAATTCAGTCGGATGTTTTTTGGAACACAAACGCAGATATAATAAATCCACACATTAAGACCCAAAAAACACATCTGAAAATTTAATAAAACAAAAGGAGTTACTTAGAAACAACGATTATTATACAGATAGAAGAAGGGGGAAAAAAAACTTATTTGTGAATCCTAAAGTAACCAAACGAAAGAAAAACAGGGAAACGCACAAATGTTTTTAATCGATCCAACGTGTGATACCATCGTCTCCTACCATCGCCAATATCTCCAGACGCACCTCCAAAACCGCCTGCAAAACATTGCTTTTAAACATTTACACAAATCCATAAATGTTTTTCCAAGTATGGAGGAGACTCACTGAGGAATTCCTGCAGTTCACAATCCGGCATTCACCTAGAGAACCTTCTAAACTCCAACTCTCCCACACGTCAAAACTATGGCTAGCAAACACAAACTCCATTCTTCTGTTGATCTGCATAACCTCACCCACATACACACACACAACCAGTTTTAGTTTTTTACTCAAGACAAGACCCTATCCTCCTTCCACTTTTCAATGGATGTTACTGTGTAATCTAAGACATACCTGCAGTAACTTCCCACCAGCAGCAAATGATCTCAGACCAACAGTGTCCTATCAACCAATTTCATTCATACGCCAATACCAAAACCAATCAATCATCCATTCATAAAAATTTATGTGACACGACAAGTGTATTAATACCTTGTTTCTGTATGCTATGATGAATTGTGCACCAGGATCCCGTTTGGATACATTTGACACAGTATCGAGGAACCAACCACCGTTTTTCTTTCTTTGCCTCGATACATGGAGACTCGAGTGGTCTTTGGTATACAAGGCTACTACATATCCTTCTTTAAGCAGCTCATTTGCCTTTCCAATTAACTTCTTACTTGACATTACAAGCTGATTTCGACAAGACTCCTGCTTTACTTCAAGAGGTGTTTTCCTACTTCTTGAATCTCTAGGAGAAGTACATCTAGAACTGGAACTTAATACTTCTTCTGTGTCACTCATACCAATATCATCTCTTCGTGATGTACTTTCTTCATGTAATCCTGAGGAACCCTCCGCTTTTTGCATGTTTTTGTGCTGTGAATGTCTCTTTTTGGCTTTCTTACCGGATCTGCTGCGTCTTACTTCAAGATTTTTGGCAGTATTTTGAGGAAGAACAGAAACATGTCCTTGATCAAGGCTTAGAGATTCCTTTAACACACTAGCCTCTCTACAGACGATTTCAGTGCTTGTGAGAGTGCTTTCTCCCTGTTGCCTACTGGTGGATTCCACTAGTGCTAATTTCCCGTGTTTGATAGGTGATTCTACTTCTTCACTTGCTTCACTTTCCTCGACTTCCTCATCAGAAACAGCGTTGTTTGGTACTACACCATCTAAGAAAAATGAATGCAAGATAGAGATGGCCTTCTCCCTTATCTCCATCCATACTTCCTCACTGTAATCTGCACTGCGAGGTAGGATTAACACATTTGGCATTTCCTTCACCTGCAATTGAAACAAGATAAAGTGAATGGCAGATAACAACCAGAAGATGGAGACCACAGATATGAAGTTCAGGCAACGGAAAGGAAATTCATATACCCATGCTTCCATCCATTGTGGGCCTTCAGCACCGTCAAGAGCGCAGCCAGCTATTGTGCCGTCAATTAGAAGTTGTTTCACAGCACAATCATCCAGCAGCTGGCAACTTCCAGTATTTACAAGAAAAGCCCCTAACATATGAAATCAAATTATGAGCCAGGACCAAAGAGAAGAAGAGAAATCAGAAGTGTTTACATTCCTGGAGAATCAACACATCATTTGACTGACCAGAAAAGAAAAATCATACCAGGTTTTATATGCTGCAAGCATTCTGCATTGAGTATCTGAACAGTGTCATTTGTTAACGCACAATGAAGCGAAATGACATCACTCGCCGCTAATAAATCATTCAATGTATCCATTCTTCGGGCAGCTCGTGGGAATCTCGAGGGCCTGAATCGTTCTTCATCCCCCTGGACAGATGCAAACACAACTATTAACAACAGATAAAACATCCAAACGAGAGGATCTAAAATAAAAGACATCATAGTATGCATGTAGGAGCTAAACACGTCTAAACCGTTCCACAATTATATTCCTCACAAAGAAACAAATACCATCATAATTAGCCAGAACTCTTCACTTTTGGCGGGGTCTCGATGCCTTAAGAGTCGCTTTATAAGATATTATAAGCAGGAGAGTCACAACATACATACCTCCGGAGCATCAAAGTAGAGCACATTCATCTTGAAAGCCAAGCTCCTACTAGCCAAATACCGAGCGGATACAGATCTGCCAATTATCCCCAAAACCATACCACGGCACCGTCTCATTCCCCGGCAAAGTGGCTGAAGCGATCCGAGCCATCCAGAAGCCGATAGCGCGTGGCGCGAGAGCAGATGCGTCCGGCGGAGGAGTCCCAGGATGAGCGCCATGACGGTATCCGCGATTTCCTCGGCTCGAGAAGTATCGACATGGACAAGCCGGAGGCCTAGGTCGGCAGCAAGAGTCGAATCCACAGCACGATCAGCAGAGCCAAGGCACAGAATGAGCTGGTGGGGACGAAGTCGACGTTGAGCTGCACGTGGAAGATACGCGAGGGAATGGAGGAGAACCGCAGTGGCGGTCTCGATTTTACCATCGGCGATGCGACTGAGTGGGACGTATTCAACACCAGCGACGCCGGCGAGGGAGTCCTGCTCGAGCGCACAATCCTCGACACAGTTGAGTGTAACGACGAGAGGCGATGCTGGTGACGACTGGTCACGATGGGGCATTGTCGCAGACAAGCGGATCTTGCTCATCTGCTTCTGCTTCTTCCTCTTTTTCTCGCTACTCTGGAGGAGTAGACGGCATCTTGAAACTTACCAATTGATTGAGGGTTTCACTGAAGATGTAGACGGCATCTTGAGGGGGTAACATAAATGATTGAGGGTTCAATTTTGTAAGCTCTAACCAATTGAGGGGGTAAATTACATTTATGCTAAATTCAAGGGGCAAAATGCATGTTTAGATAAATTGATGGAAAAAAATACAATTATTTATTTATTTGGTCCGATGCTAATGCTCGCCACTAAATAGTACACCGTTTCAACATTAAGGTCTTATCCCACCCATCTGCATGGGTTGGCTGCGGCGTCGTTTTATGTCTCAGGACAAACTATGACTCTCATGTGAAACATGTATAGTATTTATGCCACATTATTTCCTGACCAGAGACGAACACACAACTCGAGAATTTGGCAACACTAAACAACACGAAATCTCAATTCTACACAAAGCAGGAACGCAAAACAGACTTAAGGTAGGAACTTTATCTTTGCTACTAAAGATATATGAACAAAGCCGACTATATACTCAAAACCAAGGACAAACGAAAAGAGCTCCATACATCTATCTACCAAAATTCTATCCCTCTTTTTGTTTTATATAAACTGCTGCGAATTCATATTTACCATCATTCTTAGATCACGATATGTCTCTGCGGGTTTTTAGTTGATGGTACCGTAATGATCAAAGAAACCTCCTACGAAGGTTTCTAGTAGTTGCTTGATACGAACGCATGAGCAATCCAACTCCAATGCCTACACCAAGACACATCCCAAGGCCTATCCCGACTCCGACTCTGACACCTGCATTGAACCATGAGAGTTGCCCATCCTCGTCAATATACATCTCTTCAGGGTAGTATCTCTGCCCCATTTTCATTTCACGCTCCTCGTAGTCATCAATTTCTGATTCCATGATCTGCATAAATCCAACGTCAAACAAGATAAGAACCAAAAAGCATGAGAAATATGCAGGGAATGAACATACGTGTACACAATTCTTGGGATATCACTGTTAACTCATCTTACGGTTTAAACTTTCAAACTGATGTGTAAATTCACAAAAACATTCAAGAAGGAGCGAAGTTTCTGATCAGACTTTGTATCATCAAGTCTTACAGTTTCAAATTCACCTGTAAAGTCACAAAAAACACTCTAGAAGAAGTTTAATTCATCAGAAACTTGCCACAAAGTTCACTAACACTAAAAATTTCCACAAAATCCATCTAACATTGTACACAACAAAGATAACTCTAATTTCATGCCTCAATCGTAAATTAAGAATCGTCACTAAGGTTTAGACAATCATCAATCAGAGAGTTTAAATCGAAGCATAGACAATCACCAATCAGAGAAGTGCTAAACCCGGAACTTACCTGTAATTTCCTTTGCCGGACCAATCCATAACCAGTGGTGACAATGTTTTGCTCTTTGTCAACTTCCTCGTCCTCCGGAATAGCGTCGAGTGTCACATGCCTAGCGACTTTCCTCCTCGGACTCGCCTGAATCATCTTCGTCAATATCACCGGAACACCACCACAACAAGCCGCTATATAAACCTCCACGGACGGAGACGAAACGCCTAGTTTGGGTTTGAAAAACGCAGAAGAAGATGAACCCGACACGTGTGCAGATCCCGAACGGTTTCCAAACGCCACGTAACAATCCATGCCCCATCCAGTCTCTGGATCGCTCACAGTTGTGTTATTCCAGGCACCTTCGAATTTATCTAGATTTCCGCACAAAACCATATCGTCATTATCGTAAACTTCAAAATCAACGTATCCAGTGAATCGCACAGTCTCGGTGCTAACGTAAGTCACCTCTGACGATTCCCGGTCGACCCTGTCACGGCGGAGTTTAAGCGAAGCAGACTGCGAGGAAGGAACGCGAACGCCGTTAACCTCAAGAGAAGCGCCAGTGTCGCGGCGAGGGTGATGAAGGGTGAGAAAGTCAGGGACATTCTCAACAACGCAGGGCGTGATGCGGACGTAGAACAAACGAACCTCCAGCCACGCCGATTGCGACAATGGAATTGATGCCGAAGATGGCGCTACGGCAAAGGTTTTCATATGATATGGATTGGTTGTGCCCAAAGGATCCAGATGGTGATGGTGATCATTTGGAATCATCCAGTCAATTGATGATAAATTCGGCTTCGGATTAAAAGTTAGAGAGAAACCAACGCTTGATAATGAGAAAATCGAACATGAACCCTTTTTGTCTTTTACGTTAGGTTTTTGGGTTTGAGATATTTTGGAAGGTAAAAAGGGTGAAAATAAATATTTTGTTTGAAGAAGAGGTAAAAACGGAAGGGGTCAGAGGAGAAACAGACAGCGACAGGGTGAAATCTTCTGTTTTCAAGATAATTGGGCCACAAATTCCACATAGTTTGGGGCCTACGAAGTTTTTATTTAGGTCACAGTTCACGTAACTTGAAAAATGTTGCAAAAAATTGTTTATGCTTGAAATTTAAATTATAATAAAGAAAAATCGGTGTAGTTAGTGTGTTTCTCACTGATCTGTGCATTACCTATTAATAGTTAACTAAATTCAAAAAATATTTATAAATTATATTTTATTAGTAAATATAAATTAAATATTTATATAATTTTAACTTTTATTTAAAATTACTTTACAATTTAAGAAAATAAAAATAATTATTTTTTACGAATTTAATACTATTTTTTTGTTAGTTTAATAAAATATATTAATTATATAACTAAATTAATAAGAATGATATACGTATAATTATTCTAATAAGTTAAACTCATTTCTATATTTATTTGAAATTTACTTTAGTAATGACACGTCACATGATATTTCTGTTAATAACACGTCAGAGTAAAATTATTTTATTAAAATATTTCTCAAATAATGTATTAGAGATTACGGTAGTAACTTAAATATATTTATATTTATTTAAAATTATTTAGAAATTAAAGTATAAAAATTTAAAGAAAGAAAAAGTATTGTTTTTACAAATGTAATAGTATTTTTTGGTTAGTTGAATAAATTATATTTATTCTCTAACCAAATTAATATCAGTGATATATATTATAATTATTCTAGTAAGTTAAACCTTTTTATATATTTAAGCTGAAATTTTATGTGGTGTTGACATGTCAGCATTGTATTTTTGTTATTAACACGTCATGATAAGGTTATTTTATTAAAAAGTTTCTCAAATAATATATTAGGAATTAAATGTGTCTTTCCAAGTTTCAATTTCATGGACTAATCATATGAACTATATGTTCTACAAAAAAAAAAGAAATGGGGTGAAAAGTAGAGTGTAAGTTAAGAAAAGTTTTGTTTCAAATAGTTTCATAAATTGTGACAACTGAACAAGATAGACGCTAACGCAAACAACCAGCAAATCCATTACTAACGGCTGTAACTAGTATTCAAAACATCGAATTGCCATTTTAATTTGGTCAAACCATAATCTAAATGTATTTTGTCAAAGTTGCTAAATAGAAAAAAGAATGATGATAGACTTGTGACTTATCTTTGTCTATTATACCAGTAATGTATCTTTGCTCACGTGGTAGTCCAACCAATCCACAATTAAGATTTTCGACAGAAAAACCTCTCCAACTATAAATAAACTCTGGTGATTCAATTACAAACTATTACAAGACAAATTAATGTTTTATTTATTACACACAAAATAATATGCTATGCAGCACACAATCACCACTTAGGATAATCCATCGATTGTATAAATCCTAAGCGGAAAAAGAAAATTACAACACAAATCTTAATTAGAAGTTACCCTTTGACCCCAGGAAAAAACTGACAGTCCAAAACATCCTCACAATGCTCAGACTCAATTATGACAATAAAGGTGAAAATACTCACTTAATCACTTCCTGCTTATTTTAATATTAACTAATCCTTAATCGTTATGCCTTAATGGCTTTATGCTTTGAGAAGAGGTGAATGCGGTGACATAATTCCCGGCGACAACACACTATCTTCATAAAGTCGTCGTAAACTTAGTCGGAGGTTGCTCTGCCTCCATTTCTGCTTCTTAGCATCGCTTTTGTTTTCCATTGCTTTTTCGTCGATCTTCTTGTTATTCTTAGAGACAAAATCTTGGATACGTTGAAGCGCCACGTGAAGGGTATCATCGTCCATGTTGGCAAAACAAACCCTAAACCATCCAGGTTCCGTGCAGTGAAAGGAAGAGCCTGGAGAAACATTAAGCTTAACTTTATCGATGATTATACGCCAAAGCTCGATCTCAGACTCAAACGAGTTACGAACCCTCAGTAGATGCCTAAGATCCATCCACACGAATAAACCCGCATTGCTTGGTAAGCAAGTAATCCCTGCTCTGTTGAGCCCTAAGGTGAAAACTCCATGCCTTATCCCTAACCTCTTGGCGCTTTCCGTAAGGAAATTCTCCACGAACAAATCATCCGACAACATCGAAGCAAGCATGAGCTGGGTCTGAGACGAAACTAATCCAAAACTCGACATTTTCCTTGCGCACGACACCACCCAATCGTTGTAAGAATATACTATACCGACTCTAAAACCAGGAAGTCCCATGTCTTTAGAAAGGCTATAGACTATATGAATCAAGTCAACGTTGACTTCAAAGTTATCCACATCGTTAACCACCTCAGCAACGCTCACAAAACTTTCTCCGGCAAAGACTGTGGCAGCGTAGATCTCGTCAACGACTAGGTGAATGTTGTTCCTCGTAACGAACCGGGCTAAATTCTTGAGTGTGTCCTTGTCTAGCATCGTACCAAGCGGATTTGATGGGTTGGTCAAAATCAGTCCTTTGACATTTGTGTTGGACTCTTGGGCTTTTGTATAGGCCCATTCTACGGCCTCAACGGTTAATTTGAAATTGTCGGAGCTGGAACAATGAACGGGTATTATGTTGACACGTGTACGCCACCTCAAGTCTCGATCAAATCTGTAGAAAGAAAACATTTCGATTATATCGTTTGACTCAAAAAGTATGTGAAAGTAACATTGATGAAATTGCTCCTAAATTCTATGTGTAACCCTTTCACTTTCATCCAATAAATAATCATATAATATCTTTTGAAGTCAAATGAAAATCATATATTATGTTTTTGCTTTAAAGCTGTTTGATTAATAATTTAATATATTTAAAATTAATAAAGTGCTTACGCAGCGTAGTAAGGAGAGGGAACGAGGAAAACATCGCCGGGATCGGCGAGGCAGAACATAATTGTTTCATTGGCTCCGGTGGCACCGCCGCTCATAACTATCCGCTCAGGATCAAACGTCACTCGTCCACCTCTAGCTTTTCCCATGAAATGTGCAATCGCCTTCAATTCCAAAAGTTTGTTTATAGAAAACAAAACGAGTTATTTAAATATATATATACCAAACTAATGAAGCCTAATCAAATTATATGTGTATTGATGTTCAGACAAAAAATATATAAATAGAACTGGTTAAAATGTCAAAAGATATATACATATACCTGAACAAACGATACTATATATTATTATATATACCTGTCTAAATTCTTTAAGGCCATGATAGTCTTGGAAAATAGCGACGTCGCTAAACTGATGAACACCCTCGGGGGTGCAAATAGATGCTTTTGGGTTATCTTTGATCCAATCTGTTATTAAATCCAAGCAAAGCTGAGAAAAATGTAGAAAAAGTGTATTGAGTGATTTGTATACACGAGAGAATTAATATATAAACAACAATGCATGCATAAATGGTTTATATACCTGGTTTTCTGCAAGACCCATCTGAATAATCCCATGGGGATTACGAAAAATATGAAAAGGATCTCTGTCGTAAGCTTTCCAGCCATCAAAATACTCTGAGTTCTCGCCGTGTTGATCGTTAGTAGCTATGTTCGACAAAACCGCACTGCTTACGCCGCCATTCTTTTTCAGAAAACCCATTTATTATCTGAATCCTTACTTCTTCTTTCTTTATATCTGTTTCTTTCTAGATAGGGATAGGAGAGTATCAATATTAATAGAGTTTTTTGTACTAACTAATGCATGGGTATGTGTGGTTTATATAGGAGGTGAAATCAAAACATAGAGGATACAAAAATGTGTGTTTTCAACGATCAGTATCAATCCTAAACACATACTAGTATCTACGATACGTATATAATGTCGGTTGTATTTCAATAGTTTTACATTGATTTCCGTTGGATTATTAATTTTCATTGAGAATTAATTAGTTGTGGAAAATATGTGAGTTGATTTCAAGTTTTCAACCGAAGGCTATTTATTTCTAAGCAGCTTCTTAAGAAAAGTGGGGACCTAAAACTACCAAGTCATGCAAGGAAGTAAAAGGAGACTTTGGTTGTGGATGAGAATATATGGAATTACAAATAAGTAAATAGAAAATTATGAGAATAATTTTATAAGTTTATTCAAAAAGTAGAGAACAAATTTGTAACATTCTAAATTAGTGTCGTGAGCATTTGGTATCTAATATGCACATGTTTTGAAAAACCGGTATAATTAAATCTTAAAAAGTCCATAAATTTTGATCTAAGAGAATATAAATGCTCGAAATATTTGATGTAGTTAAGATAATTAAGAGTCGTAAAAAGAATGGGGTTTACGAGTTACGTTGGTATCAACAATATATTAACTGTGCCTACTTTATCAGATTATAATACGTAAAGGTTACATTAATTAATTACAGTATGTTTGGTCAAATTCAACATATGCAGTTGGTGGTTTTACTTGCACTTCACGCCGCAGATTCGCACGCGCCGACCACGTGATTATACTCAAAGTCAAAATATTTACCTTTCTAAATCATTTTCCTTGAAAACTCTGTTTTTTAACTTACACTTTGTGTCTTTATCTAAAGATCACTTAGTATTAAACTCTGATTTGGGCACTACATTTATTGAAGTTTTATTAAACATTCTTTAAGCACGCTTTGATGGAAAAGTAATTACAGAGTGATATAAATTAAAATCTCAATAATATATCAACTTTTCTCTGTTTGGAGTGATATAAGTACTATAATTTTGTGTGTCAAACATGCTTTTAATGGTCAATAAGTCAAAGTAACTCACGAGGAAAGAGATTGACTTCTCCGCATAGATGCTGACTCAGCTTTTTTTCATTCCGTAAGCTGTCGACTATTCTATTTGGACACGCTTCTTCCGATCACAGTGATCATTATCAAAGTATTAGTCTTTTACGACATTAATTGTTGAAAAGAACCCACCACTTCAATTTATTTAAGTTACTATTGTGAATGCTCAACTACGAATTTTCTGGACTTAATTAGGCTCATTATTTTGTCCTTTTGTTTTGTTTCTAAGTTAAACAGAAAAGAATTGGCTCAAGACTATCAAACCACTAAAGAAGATCCCAGGAACAGTAGTAGATTCACCAAAGCAAGTAATATTTTGACTAAGCTATATAACCAGGCGAATAATAATAATAATAATTAGAAATGTTAAAGGCATGGAAGTTAGAATGAATGAGAAGAATCTTCCTCTGGTAACGTAGTCTTGGAAACGAGACGAGTAGATCTTGCGATGGACGGCTGGAGATCGTCTTAGCTAGAGTTGTGTTGAATAGAATTGTAACAATGTTCAATGCGTTTCCTCACAATAGTCTTGTAAAATGCCGACAATCACGATTGTTTTCTGTTGCTTAACCGGGAACGGTACAGATGACAGGTCTTGAAAAGACGAGAATAACTTGGATTTCAATTTCACAGTGCTTTGTAATTTAGTTTTATTTGCATCTAAAAAGGTCCATTTAAATGGTTTGGGCTTAAAATGGGTCCAAATATAAGGACATGCAGGGAGTGATGGAAGCAGGAGAAAAGAAAGCCCATAAGGAATATAATGTTTATTGCAGAGAGAGCTGTCTACATATGGAATATAAAGGTGAAGCTTCGGATATGAGTATTTGTATAATGAGTTTTATATGTTTCGGATTGTATTGATAATGAAGCTACTAAAAATAGAGATCATTTTATCCAGTGTTATTTTGAAGATAAAAACATATTAACTTCACATGATTTTTTAATTAAGTTATTACTTAGAAACACAAATCTGAAATCCCCAGATACAAAAACTTCAAACACACGAACAAAACTGCTAAAAAACCAACGAATAGAGGATATATATATATATATATGTATATATTTTATCATTTTCCATTATTATAAAAAAATGATTTAGAGATTGAAATCAACGTAATTGAGATCTTCGATGATTCTTCATCACCCAAAACCTCTCGATTTCTTTTGCTGTTCTTCCTGGAATCCTCCCAGCTATTAATTCCCACCTTCATAAACCAAACACAAAAAATTAATCGTTAATTAGTTCCCTTGTTTATATCACATATTTAAGGATCGATCACCCCAACAACTAAAAAAAAAATGAGTTGCGAAAAACACCTTTCACCAACAAGCTTATACATTCTGCAAATCAAATCATCTTCTTCTTGAGTCATAGCTATCTCTTCCCACTCAAGACTGCTCACTTCTGTTACATTTATAATTAATAAAAACATATAAAGTAAACTTATTAATACGACGACGTTTTCAAAAGAAAGACAACCTTCAGATGAAGATGCAACGACGTTTGCACTGGTCTTAGGATGCTTCGACTTTCGCTGCATATCCATCTCAAACGACACCGTTCTATACCAAGTTTGGGATCGTACACTAGGATGTCTTACAGTTTTAACTTTAAACGTTAAAGTAGAGAGACAGAGAGAGAATGAGTGATGGATTTTATTTTTAAGGGAAGAACATTGAAGCATGTTCTCTATTTATAATGTCAAATTATAACGACCGGTTCGGTCGGTTTCCACATTAAGGAATCATGTGTGATGTATCGTACATTATTTTCCCTAAATCGGATTTAAGTAAATCATTATAATAAGAATCTTAATTATTATTCTTATTGGGTGACAGTAAACATACCAGTATGTCAATCCATACATTTAAAGATGGTTGATTACTTGATTATACTGATTTAAAAAAAAAGATATACAACTAATAACCCTAATCTATTACATTTGGTTTTCATTTGATTTAATTCCCAATTGAATGAAAAAAATATTGTTCAAACAATCAAAGGTGGGTTGAAAGTTTGTTAGGGTTGGATATAAAATTAATTTAGAGCTGTGGATATTCCCTCTATTCCCATTATTCACATCGCAATTTTATTCCATGCTTCTTTTTATTTTGTTTGGTTTAATATTTATCTACTTTTTTTTTTAAAGTTGAGAAAGGTAGTGAACAAACTATGCAGTTGCAACTGAAATGACACGTGGAATTATATTTTATTTAATTTGTTGGGACCAGCATGATTCATGACGCACCTGATTTTTATATACTACAATTTTATGTTTTTATAAATTATTATTATTTTTTCTCAAAAACAGTGTACTTTATTATGTAAAAATATTTTTCTTCTAATCAAATTATAAACAAATTTAAAATCTTTAGATTTTTGTATTTTAATTTAGAATTTAAATTTTGTTACAGTAAACTTTATGTTAAAACTGTGATAGTCTTCATAAAAAAATTGTAGTATTTTTGAAAATGACTCTTTACCATATAAACAGTAATTTTTCCGATATCGATAAACATATCGGTCTGCGCCGAATTTTCACGAACGTGCAACGACCTTACATGATGTTATAAAAAGATTAGTTAGGCAGATAAAGACTCTAAAGATATATGTTATTGAAAAATATATGAAAAAATTAATTTATAGGATTAGCTATCTAATGGCCATTATTAAAGCAGAAGAGAAACTTGAGAGGAACAAAAAAATTGATACTTAAAAGAAGTTGACAATGAAATATCAAATTCGAGCTTTTTAAATTAAAAAAGTTTATTTTGTTAGGTAGTAGGAATATCGGATGGTGGAAGGGTTACATGTGTTTTATGACGACACTTGTGAAATCACAAATGTTTTATGCGAATAATCATTAAAAGAATCAGAATATGAAAAGTTAATATTGGGAGTCAATTATAGTCAAAGAGATATATTTCTACTAACACATGTTCTTTCAGTTCTGCCTAAACTGATTTTATTTCAGTCACAGCCACTTCTTTGATTGAGGTCTCGATTATTATACCTGAACTTATTATTTGAAAATCAAACTTAAAAGGTAATAGAAACAAACAGATAGAATTTTTACAACCTAAATATTGAGTAAAATCAAACCCGGGGTTTTCCAGTTATGTTTTAAAAGAAAATTAGAATTTAATTAGAAAACGAAGTCGAAAAACGGAGAGAGTGAATAATATTATAGAACCTACGACATATTTCTGGTTAACTAGTCGATCGTCACTTACAATGTAAGAGATGTGAATAGTGGGTGAGACTCTATCACCATGGTCTGCCTTTTCCTCCAAGCCGGCGTGCAAGCTCAAAATCTTTCCTCACTGATTTGAACGGAAGAAAGATGTGGATGAACATATTATAATAAGATTTTTATGCAAGTATTGGTTCTAAGAAACATAAGTCTGCATGCGATTCCTAAAATTAGACTTTAAATTGTCTTATTTTGGTCTCTACTTACTTAGAGTAACACGTCTTGCATGGATAGCACAGAGCATTGAATCTGAGAACAAGCCGACCAAGTAATCTTCTGCCGCCTGCCCGAGATAAGGTTGATTAGTCATCAGGAAATGGCACTATATATGTATTAATATTAAGCAAAAAGTCGAAGGATCGGCACCTCTTGAAGAGCCACCAGAGCTTCAGCTGTCCAACGACTAATTTGCGGAGGGGCACAATAATGGGTTATGCTTCTCACCTGGTAAAAACACCGTATATTAGTCTGATTGGAACACAAAACAGCATTTCAAGATCACTGTCGATTCAAGTCAAGCACAACATGGGAACAAGATGAATCTCGGGATTTGGTGTAGACTCAAGTCATGGAACTGATTTTTGGTATTGTAGTTACTGAAATCATATGGTTCAGAATCTATAAGGCTATAACCTCAAAGAAAAAATAAATTGCGAGTTTCTTAATTAGAGGGTTGACCAGCTGATGATTGCTCTGGATTGCAGTCAAAATGTTAAAACAGGTATGTTCACTGTTCAGATAGTGTCCTTGGTACAAACAAAATAACAAGTACCAGAATTGTGAATAACCAAGTTCATTGCAATTTGTGTCTGCATGATCTGGCGCAAACCCTAAGATAAGGCACAAAACCATATCAAACACCGAACAAGCTTTGCCTTCTCTGTAGGCATTGTGTGTTGTGGAGCTATTTATGGCTGGAAAGCAAAACAAAGAGAGAAACTGAAGAAACTTACTTCCCTTATAAAACTAGCAGCTGGAATTAGAAGTTTTGTGTTCTTCTGGAAATATCGAATCTCTCTCAGAGCAGCAGTTCCTGGTTTGTATCGGTAAGGCTTCTTTCGTGAACCTAGAAGGACAACACGAAGATTAGATCAAAAGCAATAGATGTCCTGCAAATTCAAAGGGATATATTATAAGATCTTTGAAATAAATAAATAAAACTAACTTCTTGGCATAGCCTTTTTGGTCTTACTAGCCCCTTTCTTCACAAACAAAATGAGAAGCAGGTCAGCAAAAAGGAACCCAGTTTCAGGCACTTTATAAGCTATTGTGAAATCTTACTTTTCTACCGGTAGCTGGTGAAGTTGTAGGAGTTGCTGCAATGTTGCAAAGGATAAAAGTTTACATACGGTACAAAAATTTGCAAGCGTTAATGAGCCAGAGAAACTCACTTTCTTGAGCATCAACTCCACCTTCATTACCCCTTGTTTCCGGGTTCTACCATTTCGATAGATTAACAAAATCGTCAAAAACCAATAGGAGCTAATGAAAAGTACTGCATCTAACATGCGAAGCCTAAAACGGAAAAGAAGATGCCATACCGTACTCGGACCTGCCGCCGGCGAAGATGAAACAGTGGCATCTACAAATTTTAGATGCCAAATCTAAGGTTAACAGAGGAAAAAACAATCCCCTCCACAAAAACCAGGGTAAAATCAAAAGCAATTGAAAAACAAAGGAGATATAACATACCAGATTGATTCCGACTTCGTGACCTGGAAGCAAAATGCTTGGTTCTTGCCATTGATTACTAGCGGAGAAATGGCACCATGCGAGGAATCGTAAAAAGGAAAGTGAGATCCTAGAAAACGACGAAAAATGTGTTTCTGAAACTTCACCTGGTGAGAGGTTTCTGCACATGAAAAAGAAAACTTGAAGGTGGGAAAGAGATTTTTGTTTCCCGCTCCACCAAAAATTTATATTTTAAATTGAATCGATCTGCTTCACAAATTGGTTGTTAAGTCATAGACACGACTCAGTAAAAAAGAAAGTCATATAGACTCGAAAAAAAGAATGCCGTCGTACAAATCAATGTTAGGAGAGTTAGTTGAATTTGGGTCATTGGTATAAATGGGCCAAATACTCCCAATGGGTTCAATGCTTCAGATTATAGGAAACGTTAAAAGAGAGAGCAGAGAAGACTGATCTTACTAAAATCTAATAAATTTGTTCTTTTCTCCTGGTTTGATTCTTTTTTTTTTGTTTATTCATCAAATGTAACTATTTATATTTCAATCGAATTGTAATCATTTATTTCATTCTAACAGACAGTATTTAAAACGAATTAGAATTACAGAATAATATACAGTGTCAACAGTATATTCATAAAAAAATATGAGGAATGAAAAAGATAAACACGTTAAGAATAACGGAATTTCTCTGCATATAAGGATAATGGGCAGAGCCAGCGTTACGTGTCCGTAAGATTATAGTCAGAATAAGAAATGAAGCGGTCGTGATTGGTCGGAGTACCCATTGTTACATGTCGACAATGGTCCTGCTTCTTGTTTCTTCTTTCCACTTGTCACCTGCAATTGCCAATATTACTGGACGACAAAATCGCCTGCCCTTTCTTTTCATACATAAAACTTGTTTGCTTTTGTATAAATGATAAATATTCTCTTTTATTACATGCATAAACATATTTCACTCATCAGGGAAAATTGGCCCTCTTCTAATTGTAATCATAAATATCAAACTTGTGAGTGCATATTTGAATTACTAGCTTAATGGACCGTTATAACTATGCCGTGACAGTTTAGGGATTGCCATCTTCTAGATTAAAATTATAAATAAACTTTTATTCTACACATTTCTCGTCCTTGCGTTATAAAAAATATGTCACCATGAAATGTATTTTAGAATTTAGTTGGAGAGTTTTTAAAATCGAGACCTACCTTTTTCTGTAAGTTACTTTTATAAAATAGTCTCGTGAAAGTCTTATAATATTTTATGTAGTCTTTGCTTAATGAATGAGGACTAAATTATGGTATTTATTTATTGTGTACTTACATGGTACACACAGAATATACCATTTGATTTTTCTGACGTATCGTCAGTGATCAGAAAACCTACGTTCTGTTTTTTAGAACTAGGAATTTTTAACTATAAATTATTTTGCTTCGAGACAAAATTTTAATAATAATTTTTTAAAATTCAAAAATAATCTTTAACTAGCAAAAACAACAAAAAGTATTTACTATAATTCTATTGCAGCTGTGAGAATATTTATTCTTTTTATCAATATATAATCTTAATGCGAGCAGTTCATTATTTTTGTTGATATGGATTACTAAAATAATATACCAAATGCAGTGAGAGGATTGTTAAAAGGAGAATAAACTAACTGGAAAATATGTATTAACCGATAGATTGGTGACAAAAAGACTTTAAGCTAGCTACTGATTTAGAGTCTTTTTTGTTGGCTTAAGTTCTAATCCATAACATAAGTAAATCCGATGATTAAGTGAGTGCAGACAACAACAAAACTAGATAAAGGATCCAAATAATAAAGAGTGACTCCATATTTTTAATATAAAGCCAACACGAAAATCTTAGTTTTCAAAAAAGGCATCTGTAAAATTAGAAGGGGTGTAAAGAGATTAATCCCAAAATACAATGATCGAAAAGCGTATAAATAAGACAATCTCTCCAAGGCCCATTAACGGATTCAAGGCCCTAAATATAAGAAACAATTCTAAATGTAGTAAAAAGACTAAAAACCCATGAAAAGAGAAGATAATTACAGTACAAAAATACCATGGAAGTCCATAAAAAGCCATTCTACCCTTAACAGGTTAAAGAGACTATTGAATCTCCGCCCTTTCTTCCTTATCACTCACAACTTTTACTCTCTCTCTCTCTCTACACTCACACACCCTTTCTCCATGAAAGCTCCCAGTTTCAGCTTTTCTTCCAACCTCTAGACTCTCTTATATAATAACTCTTTAATTATATCATAATCATTGTTCTCCTCTTTTTCTTCCAAGCTGGAAATTCATTAATAGACTATATAGCTCTACTAGTCCTCACACTCGGTAAATATCGATATTTGAATTCTGTTTTCAAGTTTGAGTTATTGTATATTGAAATGGTATTTCAGAAAACTCTATTGGTTTGGATAAGATAATTATCAAATCTATCGCATATTATATATATAGTTGATATCTATGTTTTAATTTTATGGGTTCTTCATGAGGTTTTAGTGGCTATGGACTTATACATTTGTATGTATATGTTGAGAATGAGATGGTTTTAACTACCCAATTAATTGAATTGTTTTCAGCTCTTAATTACTTTTTAAAACAAAAAGATAAGGTGGAGAAATGGCTCCCAAGAACAATCGTGGAAAGACAAAGACAGATAAGAAGAAGAAGGAAGAGAAAGGTAACATAAACTAAAAGCTTAAACTGTATGAATTTCAACACACTGTTAATATTATAGTTACTTGATCTTTTTTGATGATTAATTATGGTTTACGGTGAATATCCTATCCAGTTCTTCCGGTTATCGTGGATGTCATTGTCAACCTTCCGGATGAAACGGAGGCTATCTTGAAGGTTCGCGTGTGTTTCTTTTCTCGCATTATTTTCGAATTATGTAAATGTTTCATATTTCTTGCGTGTTAACAACTGTTTTTGGTGGCGATTTTTTCTGTGAAATTTTCTTCATAATTCCTTTTACATGAAGCTATATATAATTACATTTTATTTTATCATGTCTCTCATGTAGAAACTCCGCAATGTGCATATCTTTATTTTTTTTTGTGAAAAGGTAAGAATACACGTTACCATATAAAAATTGACAGTTAGACCTATATTTGTTGTATTTTTTTGGTTTCGAAAAATCATACCAGAAAAATCGTTTTCGATCTGACTTCGAATTATCTTTTAATTTTATCATTATTTGAACGTGTATATAAATACAAAACAGATTGTAATATCGAAAATTCGATCGTTGAATGCTTCAATTATTTCTGGTCAGTTAAATTACGTAGACGTTATTTAGACAGTGAAATGTTTGAATAGAAAGCATGTAAAACTATATTTATAATTCGTTTACTCGAATATTTATTAAAAAATGAGAAGTATTATTAGAGATATTTTAGGCATAGGTTTCACATGTTTGTTTAAATTTATATATATCAAATGTGGGATTAATAAGATAAACACGTATGACTGAACACAGGGCATATCAACGGACAGAATCATAGATGTTCGGCGGCTTTTATCTGTTAACTGCGACACTTGCCACGTCACCAATTATTCTCTTGCCCATGAGGTAAATAATCCGAGTGAAATTTGAGTGCAAGTTTCTACATCACTTGAATTTCCCTTTTTTCCACAATCATTTGAATTTCCCTCTCCATCAATTGGCTATTGCCCAACAATATTCATATCTATTCTGGAATTATTTAGGACAAGAAAAATAAAATGCCCAAAAAGTAAAATGTCTTTCTAACCACAAATAAAAGTACGTCTGAGACAAAAGAACAAAAAATAATGTCATTGTGCGTAAGAATTGATAGGCTGTCTTTCTTCTTTTTGTTTTCCATTCCTTTTTCTGTCATTAGATATGTTACCAGAATAAGGGTTTTTCTTTAATTAAAATAATAAGCATAAAGGGTATAAAAAATGACTATGGTAAAATAGTCAAATCATGTTTGACTCAAGCCTGAAAAAGAAAAACAAGTCGTTACAGGTAAGAGGATCGCAGTTGAAAGACTCAGTGGATGTTTCAGCGCTTAAACCGTGCGTTCTCACCTTAACGGAAGGTAAAGATCTCTCGCCCGTCAATAAACAACGTCACCTTTGGTTTGCTGCGCTTCTGTAATTTTGTGCGACCGTTGTGATTTCGCCCTGCAGAGGATTACGATGAAGGAACAGCAGTGGCGCATGTTAGACGACTGCTTGACATCGTCGCCTGCACTACTTGCTTTGGTCCATCGCCGGAGAAATCAGAATCCGTGAAAAGTGCGCAGGTTAAGGGTGGTGGAAAGAATTCCAAACAAACGGCAACGTCGCCTCCGCCATCTCCTGGGTCGAAGGATGCGGCGGTTGATGAAGCTGGAGAGACTAGCCACTCTTTCCCTAAGCTTGGAAGTTTCTATGAGTTTTTCTCTCTCGCTCACCTTACTCCTCCTCTTCAATGTATGAACGTCTCTCTCTCTCTCTCTCTCTCTCTCTCTCTCTCTCTCTCTCTCTCTCTAACCCTAAATTTGATGTCCTGTTTTGATCGATTTTAACTTACGGTAGTTTGGGTTTTATAGATATACGCCTCGTGACCAAGCGGGAAATCGAGGATATCGCGACGGAAGATCATCTTCTCTCAATTGATGTAAGTCGATGATGATGACACAAATTTCCATGTATAGCAATCGGCGTTTGGTGATACAATTTTGGGTTTCAATTTCATATCAGGTTAAGCTTTGTAACGGGAAGCTCGTTCATATTGAAAGTTGCAGAAAAGGATTTTATAGCGTTGGGAAACAAAGAATTATATGTCACAATCTTGTTGATTTGCTAAGACAAATTAGTAGAGCCTTCGATAAAGTAAGTTTTGTTTAAGTGTCTCATGTTATAACTTATTTATTTACCATAATATTCATATTTATGTTACTAAATTCCATGTTGAACGTGATAGTTTATCTTATTCTTTTATCTTTAGGCTTACAGTGATCTTCTGAAAGCATTCTCCGGGCGCAACAAGGTATATTTCTCTATCTAAATGAGGATTTTATGGATGTTGAATTGGGTGTATTTAATCAACATTTATTCTACTTGCAGTTTGGGAATCTTCCATATGGGTTTAGAGCTAACACATGGCTCATCCCGCCTTCTGCGGCACAGTCACCAGCAGCATTTCCACCTCTCCCTGTTGAGGATGAGAGATGGGGAGGGGATGGTGGTGGTCAAGGAAGAGATGGCAGCTACGATTTGGTTCCATGGGCCAACGAATTTTCCTTTATTGCATCTATGCCTTGTAAGACAGCAGATGAAAGACAAGTCAGAGACAGAAAAGTGTTTCTTCTTCACAACATCTTTGTTGATGTCGCGACTTTCAGAGCCATCAAGGCTGTTCAGAAAGTAATGGCTGAGCCAGTACTGGGTGAAGAAGACTCTGAAGTTCTATATTCCGAGACAGTTGGAGACTTGAGTGTTATGGTTAGAAGGGATAGTTCTAATGCAAGTAGTAAAGTGGATACAAAAATCGATGGAATTCAAGCCACTGGTTTGGATGAAAAGAAGCTGATGGAACGAAACCTTCTCAAGGGACTTACAGCTGATGAAAACACTGCTGCTCATGTGAGTAATTTTCTAGAACTTTCCATTAATTTTTCCCCTCATCTGTACTGTTTAATCCTGGATTTACAATTGTTTATGGGCAGGATGTTGCTACTTTAGGGACTATAAGTCTTAAGTATTGTGGTTACATTGCTGTTGTGAAAATAAAGAAGGAGAGTGAGAAGTTAAGCCCACATTCTCAAATGGTTGACCTCCTTGAACAGCTTGAAGGCGGTGCTAATGCTCTAAATATCAACAGGTGATATTATCTTGCTAAGTAAAAAAAAACATTCATTGTCTCTTTAGCTTATTTGATTACTAACGGTGTACTTATGTTCATGTTGCTTTACAGTGAGAGATTCCTTCTCCATAAATCCTCTCCTGAGCAGAACAAGAAAACACCTCAGCAACAGGATGATGATCTTACATCTTCACGGGAATTTGTAAGTAAAATGCTGGAAGAAAGTCTTGTTAAGCTTGAGGAAGAGGAGATGGACAGGGATAGTATTATGAGATGGGAGCTTGGAGCTTGTTGGATACAGCATTTACAAGACCAAAAGAATACGGAAAAGGACAAAAAAAAACCCAGTGAAAACTCTAAGAACGAATTGAAGGTTGAAGGGCTTGGGAAACCGCTTAAGTCTCTTAATAGCAGCAAGAAAAAAACAGATGTAAGCAGCCTTGAGATGCCAGAGACTGCAGTATCGTCTCATGTTGATGCAGTTTCTTCAGAGGCTGATAATACTGCAACCACTGCATCTTTGCAATCCGTTGCCGAGAAGAATGCTCAAGAAAATGTGCTTGTCTTGAAGAATTTGTTGTCTGACGCAGCCTTCACTCGCCTAAAAGAATCAGATACTGGACTTCATAACAAGGTTTTTACACTACAACTTCAGCTTTTGTTCTATGTTCTCTACTTATTTCGTGCTAATAAAGATTATATGTTTCACAGTCTTTGCAAGAACTTGTCGACTTGGCACAGAAGTATTATACTGAAGTCGCTATCCCGAAACTGGTAAACGAGTCTTAAGTTTTGTTGTAGTGTTGTCTATTGGTAATATCTAGAGAATAGTAAATCATGTTTTTGGCATTTATCACTGAATTCAGGTTGCAGATTTTGGTTCGTTGGAGCTCTCCCCAGTAGATGGCCGGACTCTAACTGATTTTATGCACACAAGAGGTCTTCGGATGCACTCTTTAGGATATGTTGTAAGTTGGCCTTGTTTTAACCTTATAGTTCTTAGAATCCTACTGAAGATGAATGGCCAATTTTGATCATCCATGTCTTCTTTACGGTTACAATAGGTGAAGCTGTCAGATAAGTTGTCACACGTACAATCTCTGTGTGTTCATGAGATGATAGTTAGAGCCCTTAAGCATATCCTCCAGGCGGTGATTTCTGCTGTTGCTACTGACACTGACAACATAGCTATAAAAGTAGCTGCTGCTTTGAACATGATGCTTGGGATTCCTGAAAATGTAGCTCCAGCCCCACCTAACTCTTGGAATGTACATCCCCTTATCCTTCGGTGGTTGGAGAAGTTTTTGAAGAAACGATATGATTATGATCTTAATAACGCCTTCAGTTACAAGGATCTACGAAAGTTTGCCATTCTCCGTGGCTTATGCCATAAGGTAATTTATGAATGCTTCAACAGAATTTGATTGACTTGATGAAATTGTGGTTTAAAATATTATTTGTCCTCAGGTTGGTATTGAGTTAATTCCAAGGGACTTTGACATGGATTCTCCAGAACCGTTCCTGAAAACAGATGTGGTCAGCCTGGTCCCAGTGCACAAAGTAATGGACAAACTAAAAGATACTTGGGAAATTTTATATATTTATCGTTGTTCTAATATTTAGTAAACCATGAGTATTCAGACTTTCCATTTTAAATCTTTGCAGCAAGCAGCATGTTCATCTGCTGATGGGAGACAACTTCTGGAGTCATCTAAAACAGCTTTAGACAAAGGAAAGCTTGAAGATGCAGTTACATATGGTACAAAGGTACATGTCCAAAAAAAGATTTCTGTACTCAGCTCTTTCTTCATATTACTTGTTCCTCTGTACAGTGTCAGGATTGGTTTTATTGTTTTGTCTCTTTTGTTTTCTTTCCTCCCGTAGGCTCTTGCTAAACTTGTATCAGTCTGCGGTCCCTATCACAGAATGACAGCCGGAGCTTACAGTTTACTTGCTGTAGTTCTATATCACACTGGTGACTTTAACCAGGTCTGTAGATACATGGTTGGGCTGTGCTATAATTCCTTTATATGAAAATTGCGAAACTAAAAGATTTGGTAAAACAGGCTACAATATATCAGCAAAAGGCTTTAGATATCAATGAGAGGGAGCTTGGACTTGATCATCCAGATACAATGAAAAGTTATGGTGATCTTGCTGTCTTTTATTATAGGCTTCAGCATACAGAGCTCGCTCTCAAGTAAGTTTTGCTATCTTCTTATCAAAAGAACCGCACGGTTTTATAGTTTGAATGTTTGATAGCTTTGTCTACCATCTAACTTGGATATTTTTGTTTTTGTTAGGTATGTTAAACGGGCGTTGTATCTCTTACATCTCACATGCGGTCCATCTCATCCAAACACTGCCGCAACATACATTAATGTAGCCATGATGGAGGAAGGTCTAGGAAATGTACATGTTGCCTTGAGGTATCTTCACAAAGCTCTCAAGTGTAATCAGAGGTTGCTTGGTCCTGACCATATCCAGGTTCATTCCCTGATGCTCTGTGTTTTTTTGGGAACATCACTGTTAGAAAATTGATTTGCTTTTGCAAATATGTTGCTGCTAATTATGTCAAATTTCAGACTGCTGCAAGCTACCATGCAATAGCAATTGCGCTCTCTTTAATGGAGGCGTACCATTTAAGTGTTCAGCATGAGCAAACAACTTTAAGAATCCTGCGAGCAAAGCTGGGGCCAGATGATTTGCGTACTCAGGTATATATATTACCATGATATCCATCTGCCAAATCAGTCGTCTATCTGACAATTGTATGCATTCTTAAAATCTGACAATCTGATTTTATACTTCAGGATGCTGCTGCTTGGCTAGAATATTTCGAGTCCAAGGCTTTCGAGCAACAGGAAGCTGCACGAAATGGTACTCCTAAGCCAGACGCGTCTATAGCCAGCAAAGGCCACCTAAGGTAAAACAAGTTATTTCGATATCGTATTTGTTGTTTACAAGTTTGCTATGCTGTTTGAATGAATCAATTCAGTGTACTATCAGTGTATCCGACCTACTGGACTATATCAACCCAAGCCACAATGCAAAAGGAAAAGAGAATATGGCAGCCAAGAGGAAGAGCTATATTATGAAGGTATGGATTTGATTTCTTTGGCATCTCTCCACTTAAAGGTTCAAAATGCTTGAATGGTTAGACTTGTGTTATGTAGCTAAAGGAAAAATCCAAGCAGAGCAATGTTCCTGAAAACACAGCAGAAATACCGAGAGAAAAGCAAAAGGAGATGTATGAGGAGGAGACGGAAGAAACTGGATCTGAAGAAAGTAAATCAAGCTACATGAATAACGAAACAATTCTTGCACCAGTTGAAGAACCACCTTCTCCTTTAGCCATTGAGGAGGGTATTATGGATAATAGTAATCCATTTACATCTAGTGAAGTTTCAACTGAGACACAGCACCCTGATGGCAGTGAAGATGGATGGCAACCGGTGCAAAGACTGAGATCTGCTGGATCCTTTGGTCGCAGGATGAAGCAACGTCGATCATCCATTGGGAAGGTAAATGCATATCAGAAGAATATTGAAGCTGATATCGATAACCGTCTTTTCCAGAATGCTACTCAGCAGAACACCAAATATTGCATTGAAGCTGATATCGATAACCCTTTTTTCCAGAATGCTACTCAGCAGAACACCAAATACTACATTGTCAAGAAGCGTCCAGCGTCATATGCAAGCTATGCGGATCATCATTCACAAGGCACCAAATTTGGCAGGAAGATAGTTAAAACCTTGGCATATCGGGTTAAATCTATGCAGCCATCTTCAGGTAACACTAAGACTGATGCTGAAACCTCAGAAGAAGATGGGATAAAGGCAGATGCTTCTTTTGTTGTGCCATCTGGTCTGTCTAGTAATGTACCAAGTGAGGCCTGCCACGCAAAAAACTCTGTTGTAAGTCTTGGAAAGTCTCCATCCTACAAGGAAGTAGCATTGGCACCCCCTGGTTCCATTGCCAAGTATCAAGTTTGGGCTCCACAAGCTGAAGTTTCAGAGCAGCACGAGGAGAATGATGTGGAGGAAAAAACTGAACAAGGTACATCGATGGAGCTTACGAAGAATGAGCAGATGACTACAGGGTCAGAGGAAGAGTTAAAAAATGAAAATTTTTCGGGCACAGATTATTGCAAAACTCAAGGCGAAGACGAGATGAAAATAGAGATACAATCATCTGAAGTGGTAAACAGGAACAATTTGAATGAAAATGAAGAATCTGGTGGTGGCATTCAGGTGGAAGATCAAGTTCAAGCTGAATTGATAAAAGACAGTGTAACAGATACGATTCCTTCAACAACAGAGCAAGGAGTGACCGATCAGTTAGTCTCTGACTCCAATGATCTGAAGGAAAAAGTGGGAGTATCTGCTACAGACTCGAGCGATTCCTCGCGAGAATTATTATTACCTAACAAGAAGCTATCTGCTTCAGCTGCTCCATTTAACCCATCATCACCTCCAAGTACTATACGTCCTAGTCCAATAGGCATGAACATTGGACCGGCGTGGCCAGTGAACATGACTATTCATCACGGACCTCGTCCTCCTTACCCTTCACCTCCTCAAACTCCAAATTTGATGCAGCCAATGTCCGTTGTTTACCCTCCTCCTTACAGTCAATCAATTCCCACAAGTACTTACCCTGTAACCAGTGGTCCTTATCATCCCAATCAGTTCCCATGGCAGCTCAATGTGTCGGATTATGTACCAAGAACGTTTTGGCCGGGATGCCATCCTGTTGAGTATTCCCCTCCGCACATGATCACCGAGCCAATAGCTGCATCTGTGTTAGAGCCAACTATGATTCTGCCTAATGATATTGATACTTCAGAAGTAGAAGCAAAAAAAGAAGAAGGCAAGCAGGATGTGGCAATTGCGGATGGAGCTATAAATTCTGTTAACCATGTGAGCAACGCAGTGTATAGTAGTGAAATGGAGAATGGAAACAGGAAATCCGAGGTTGGTGAGAAAACTTTTAGCATTTTGTTAAGAGGGAGGCGAAACAGGAAACAGACACTAAGAATGCCAATCAGTTTGCTTAACCGGCCTTATGATTCTCAACCGTTCAAGCTTGGTTATAGCAGAGTTATTAGAGACAGTGAGGCTCCAAAGTCCGTAGCTTGAAACTCTCTCAAAGATTCAGCCTTTATCGAAAACCCACGCAGATATCTCTCGTCTTTGCTGGTTCTTAGAGACGACAATAATAAAGGTTGGTTTCTAGACTCTTAAATTTGCGTATCTTCAAATACATGTTAACGTATATGCAGATGTTTACTGTTTCTTAGGGACGTCATAAAGATTAGTTTCTAAACTCTTTAATTCGCAGGTAATTCCGTTCTCAGTGCTTGTGATAGTCTCAAAATTGAGTTACAATAACCGGGAAGGTTGTGCAGAGAAAGTCACGCTATTCTCTTGTTTACCAAATGAGGTAATGTATTATTTTACTGGGTTATCTTGGTTCAGCCAATAAATAAAAAAAAAGGAAATTTTGGACAGATTTCTCTCTGCTCTACATGAAAGAACTTTAGTTTTACTTAGTGCGTATTTTTCATTGATACATCAAAATTCTAACCGTTCACTAGATGAAATGTCGAAAAAACTTGTTTATTTACAATTTGTTTCGAGAGATCGAAATATGGAGAGGTTCAATAGACTCCAAGGATCGACCAGGCCAGATCATGAGTCAATAAAAAATCGAAAACGTACAACAATAACTTGACTTGCTAAATAAGGAAACCCCATGCAAATTCTGGTTTTGTATTGTATTGTATTGTATTGCAAATTCTGGTATTGCAAATTCTGGTATTGGTAAGTAAGGAAATATCATTCTTGCATTGTATCAATCTGAAAATAAACTAAAAAAATTGATGAAAAGAAAATTTAAATGACAAAATAGAAACTGCCACAGCCTCTAAAGGCATTCCGTTTGGTGGTTTACGATCGCCGCCGGTAGATCTTCACCAGTCTGCTCTTTTTAAGACTTCTACCTTCCAAACGGATTTTCACCTTCGTAATTTCCCGGCGGGTTATATACACAAATCGCGTAAACGCCGCCGTTTGAACAATCTACGCGTGCACACCCAACCTTGGTGCTATCTCTCCATACGATCTGCGTGTAATGTCCACACATTTGCCCCGGTTGACACGTGTTAGCTTTCATGTCGTAATATTTATTCTCATCGGCCCACACTTTCACAACATCCCTGGGCCTCCATTTGTTCTGTCCGGCCCAAAATATGTTTTCGCCAAACGGACCGTTAGAGTGCACCAGCCTACAATCCCCCACGCGCTGTTTCGCCCACGCCCGAGCGTACGCCGCTAATCTCCCCTCCCATTCTAACGGAGGTTCTCCCACGCGCGCTCGGACGACGTTGTGGGCGTATAGAAACTCAATCCTGGCTCTGTTTACTTTGTTACGACGCCGTCGTCTTCTCCTCGACCTAAACCTGAACGAAAATCGTTTTCCAGTTAACGACGGTGATGATGACGACAGAAACCGAGTACTCGTCGCTGCCGGAGAGTTAACGCTGGAAGACTCGCTGCGGTTAATTTGGGCTGTGGCGGCACAAATCTGAAAGAGGAATAACGTAATGGCGACGAAGATGGGTAGCGGAGCTCGTGTTTTCCGTTTACGGAGCTCCATTTTTTTTATAAGAAAAAAAGAAAGAAAGATGGTGTTATTTTTATCGGAGTTGATTACTTAATTGCATGTGAAAAGTGTAATTAACTCTATGATGCAAAATTTGTGCGAGTAAACGAATTAATAGGTAAATGTTTCTATTTATGAACGTTGAATGTAAATAGTATGAGTCAATGGAATGTCAACGCTTGTTCTATATTGAATATCGGAATGCCGTTCAATAATATATATGTTATAAGTTTAAGGAACATAAACGTTGTATGCCTCTCCACCCACTAGTCTTTTGATTTAATACCCACTGTTGATCTCTTTCGAACAAAACGGAGAAAATAAACATATTCTTGATTAAAGGGTTTACAAGAAAACAAAAAAGAGGTCTTATTGGCCAGCAGAGCATCACACTTTCTTGCTTGATAATTTGCAAATGTGATTTAAAAAAATTGAGATGATAATCAATTAAGGATTGCCTGGTGGTTGCATTCAGTTATACCTACCATATAAATACATATACATAATATGCTATTAGATCCCTCGAATTATGCAGTAATGATCTAACTACAACAACTCTCATGAGAGACTTGATGTGTGTGCTTACCAAAACCCATTACAAGAACAGTTGGATTTTGACTAGTAAAGATTCAAAAGTTTCGTCATTCGATATTCATCCAAGCAACCAGTTGGATTTTAACACTTAATTTGGGTTTACGGAATAAGAATGAGGCCCAAGTAAAGTTAGGAGTTGACTTCTCATTGTCGACAAGTCCTCTGAAATAGTACTCTGCTCCTCTTCGTACACCGTTGAAGTAATCGACAAAACAGTGAACCACGAAGTTTCTCAGGCGGCTGGTCATCCTCTTCATGGAACACAAGGGATTGTTGTTGGCAGACAACATTGAGATGTGTGTGGTCAGTAGCGACATTGCTGGAGAGAATACTCTGTTATAAGATAAGGGAAAAAAACAGAGGGTGAGAGTGTGCGAGAAAACAGAGTGTGAGCAGAAGTGTTTTGAAGGAAGTTGAGTTATAAAGAACAAGGCTCGTTTTTGAGCAAAGGGTTTTCATAATAGATCCCGAGTATTATATCGGCGAGACGTAGGATTTCATTTTGGAATCCGAACTCGTAAAATTCCGTGTGTTCTTATATTTAATTTCTCAAACAAACTCAAAACCAAGAAACAGTGATAAGAAATCCAAAATATCAAACTCATTTCAAATCTTAACACAATCAGAAGGAAAGGTTTTTAACACAACCAAATAATTTAAAGAAAGCTAACCTCCATAGCTGTGGAGACGAATGTTCTTTGTGTTCACTCCCCTCTAGACCAATACCCGCTCTTTCCACCAGTTTTACGCTCGAGTCTAACATTTGTAATAATGATATCTTTCGACGCAGCCTTGCACATATCGTAAACAGTTAAGCCAGCAACTGATACTGCAGTCATAGCTTCCATCTCAACTCCGGTTTTTCCAGTGCAGGAAGCTTCTCCTTCAATGTCAACACTAAAATCCTCAGGGTTTAGTCTTAGGTCTACACGAACATGGGTGAGAGCAATGTTATGACACAATGGGATTAAGTTGCTCGTTTGTTTTGTTCCGTTAATGCCAGCAATTTTCGCCACTCCAAGAACATCTCCTTTCCCCATCTGATTCGCTAAAACCAAATCGAATACTCTTTTCCCGAGAACAACTTTACAGCAAGCTAATGCGGTTCTCTTACTATTTTTCTTGAAAGAAACATCCACCATTTGAGCTTCCCCTGAGATCCCGACATGTGTTAGCTTAGACATATCACTAGCCACTTTTGTAGGTTGTTCATACTGTGTTGACTTCTGATACTCAATATCAGAATTCTCCGGGTTGGTAGAATCAATTATTGATTTCAAATCGGGGAAATCCATTGATGCAGGAGGGGAAAATCCATTAGGAGAGGGTGCTACACCAAAGATCGATTGCATTTCCTGAAACACCAAATGATCGGCTTAAAACCAACGAAGAAAGCAACGATTTTTTCCTATAATCTTGAAATCGAAAAATCGCTGATTTTGCTGCACTTAGCATCGATTTCTTTCATTTTCCTCACTACTTAAAGATACAATCAGACACAGGAAGTGAGAAAACCTGATTCAGCTCATGTACATTCAGAATTTGGGCATCGGTTTCATCGTAGATTCTACTGCTGAAAGCCCTTTTCGTGGGAGATATCACAGTCGGAAATCGACGGAGAAAAATGGCTTGACGAAGCGTCGAAAACATTTTATTTCACGACAAGACAATCTCCAAGAACAACTGACGCAGCGAGAGAGTTGAGAAAAGTAGGGTTCTGGCAAACCGGATTTGGTATAAAACCGAAAATAAAAAATTTGTCCCTAAGTCACATCTAGCTTTTGCTTAACTACTTCAACGGACCAATTCTTATCTCTTAAATTAATCAAACCGAGATATAATTCTTATTATCCAATTGAAAAACAAAAAGAAGAAGTAAAAAATCATTGTACTACGTGTACAAATGAGCTGCCAGTCGTGGCCTAGGAACGGCCCACAATGGTTTAGCCTTAGGCATAGTCATGCCGTAAACTTCCGTCGTATCAATATTCTCGGAGGAAGACCAGTCAAAGCAATGGAAGAGCCGAGCCAAAGCCATTAGCACCATCGTCACACCTAACGGAGCTCCGGGACACTTCCTCTTCCCGGCGCTAAACGGCAAAATTTTAAAATCCGGTCCGTGGCTTATCTCAACACGTCCGCTACCGTCGATGGGCAAATGTCGCTCGGGCCTGAAATGTTCCACGTCGGCCCATAAATTGGTGTTTCGACCCAACCCATGTGTATTGATAAAGACACGTGTTTTTGCTGGGATGTAGTAGCCATTGATCGTAGTTGGTCGGACGGATTCGTGAGGGATTAAGAACGGTCCAGCGGGATGCATTCGGAAGGTCTCTCGTACCACACAACGTAGATAGTTTAAATGGATTAGATCTGATTCATCCACCATACGATTTGATCCTACGATAGTATCAAGTTCTTGTTGAATTTTACGCATCACTCGCGGTTGCTTAATCACTTCGGCCATTGCCCATTCGTTCGTGACTGCTGATGTGTCCGTAGCAGCCGCTATCATGTCCTATACAGAAATAAAACATAACTAATATTATTTTCAATAGAGCCTGAATTAAACAGAAAAAAAACAAAACATAAAAATACCTGAATTAGAGCTTTAATTTCAACATCATCCATGTGTTGTTTTCCATTCTCACCAGGAAGAGACAATAAAACATCAACAAAATCCATGTTTTTGTTAGTATTTTGTTTTCCCTGTCTATGCTCCTCGATGATCTTTGTGTGAAACTTGTCGACACGCTTCTCTACATCCCTCATTGCTTTCTCGCATCCGGAAGGATCCAACCATCTCCAAAATGGCAAATAGTCTCCTAAATAAATAATACCTAATAGCCAAAATAATTTGTGAGTAATATGCATAAACTCTTGGGCTTCTTTTGCGCCTACTAGAGATCCAGGTCCAAAGAATTGTTTTCCTAGTAGCATCCGAGTCACATTGTTCATGGAGAAAGCACCCAATACTTCTCTAAGATTTATGGGCGTTTCGAATTGGGCTCGTTCGAAGACATCTCGTACTAAATAACGTGCTTCCTCTGCCCTTTGGGCCGTAAAGGATTCAAGCCTTTTGGTTGTAAGTAGGTGTTCCATGCATATCCTCCTCATTCTTTTCCAGTGCGGACCCATTGGCGCTAACGCCACATCCCCACATCCATACGCTAAGTGGACAGAAGCAACTGTTTTAGGCCTCGATGCAAAAACATCGTCCTGCCTGATAAGAATCTCTCGAATTGTGTCGGGATCGTTTGTTGTGATTGCATCTATACTTCCCAATCGCAGGTACACTAACGGACCGTACCTGTCACATAGTCCAGCCAAATCTCGGTGTGGTAACCGCCCCAATTGGAGAAGGTTACCCAATATAGGCCACCTCGGTGGGCCTGGAGGAAGCTTTTGTGTTTTACATGCTGAAACCTTTAGCCATCTCCATAGAAGAATATTTAATATGGGAACAACTATGAGCAATAATAACACCAATATCATCTCTTCTTTTTCTAATATCTCTATATTCATTATTCCTTTATTCTTTATGGTCTTTCTTGTCTCCGTTATATAGAACTAATCATGAAAGACAAGTAGTTAAGTGTTTGTTATAACTATATATATATATATCGATCATTTTTTCCATAAAAAAAAACTAATGAATGAGAATATATATATAATATTTCTTTCACTCTTTGTGTGATACTTGGTCGTACATGCGTCGTTCATGTTCTTTCAATCGGTTTATTAGGAAAGAGTTAGCTCATTGAAGCATGTAGTAAACATGGGATCACCCTTTTTTATTAAAATATATACATGTGAGTCCTAAAGAATGGATATGTAAGCATAGCTAGATACAATAAAATGAATAATAAAGAATTGGCCAAACTGAGAACGTTAATTATTAGTTTCACTCGTAATAAATTTTGACATATATGCATTAAGGTTTTACTTATATTAAAAATAAATAAAATTAAGCAATTAGATAATTTAAAAAAAAAACAAAAAACAGAATGAGAAGCTGAAAAGGTCTACGAGAGCCAACAACTATAGAAACAAAAATATTCAATTAAGCAATAAGAAAAAAAATGTTCAATTATCGTCTTTGAAGTTTGAAATTTGGCTAGTAAAATGGAGAGAACAAAAGGTTCCATGGTCTAGCGGTTAGGACATTGGACTCTGAATCCAGTAACCCGAGTTCAATTCACGGTGGAACCTAATATTTTTTAAATTAATTTCTGTTTTTTTTTTTGGTTGAAAATATATCTCTCTCGCGTATTGCCGTATACGGTAGATTTTGAACAGTAAAAGCAACACCGAATTTTTCGCCCAAAAAGATAGAAAAGGATTTACAATATCCGTTGCTTTTGCAGTGGTTGCATTTCAGCTTCTATCTCTTGTTCTTGAGCGATTAACACTCTTTCCACTTTGTCCATTTTTTCTCTTTTGACTTTAAACAGATGTAGTTCTCAACACTAAATCGTTTTTCCAACTTTGGCCACTGAGTAAATGCTATTGTATCGAGAATCGCTACTTTTGTCAATAAAACATCTAAAATCCTAGTTGGAGGAATCTTACAAACATATAACCAAAAAACAAACAAAATAGAACCATTCAAAACCGGTTCTTCATTACAACTTTAATACCATTTTCTTCTCTATCAAAAGGCCTATCTACCCGATGATGTTCTTGACTAAACAGAACTGGATTGCTCTCTAGACAAGGCAGACATCAGCTTCTCTTTCGTTAACTCTTCAGATGATGTCATTTTAATTAATGGGCATGGCCCTTATTTTAGCCCATATACGACCCCTGTGGTTTTGTTTTCGGCTTTTCATATTAGCTAAACTATCCATTTGGCATTTATATATATCCTCTTAAACAGTTACCTCAAAAAACAAAAACAAAACTTTAGCTGTCAAATATCTAAATTTCGTATGTTTGGAGACGAAATACGAAGTGATTTGCTTTATTTGTTAGATGTGCTATCAGATATTTGAACTATATATATATAGATCGAAAGCACCAAATGATCTAATCCTAGAAAACGAATTAATGTTCTTTTGAAACGTGTTTTAATCTGTAGTTTATAGTGAAATTATTAGAATTACTAATTAATCACCAGATAGCTAATAAGCAGATATTTGTTCATATTACTTTTGTGACATCAACTGTGAGTGTCCCGTGGAATTTGGAATATAATCCAAATCCAGCAGAAGATATGATTCTATTTAATTATTTTTGCATGCAACCGAATAATTTGAAGTGCTCCAATCACAAACTCGCTTTTTCTCTCAATACCTAAAAAAGGGGACTTTATTATCTAATCATATAGCACCATAATATAACATGCACATATGGTTAATCCGCCACCAAAGTGCTTTACGACCAATTCATGATTACTTATTTCTATTCTGATACCTTTTTGTTATGTGTAAAGTTATAATTTGATGTTTATGAACGAAATAAATATTCTTATAATAAAAATGTAAATTACTTCCTTGGATTTTTATATATTTCAATGAACGATACATCTCATCAAGTACTTAGAATTTTTTGCATCAACTGAAACAAACAAATAAATGTTTTTAGGTTTAGGGGTCATATATTGATGGAGTTCAAACAATAACTAAGACCGGTTTTTGAGAGGAAGAAGTCTGGATTCAGGTTCACATTTGGTATTTAATTTATAATCTACCTGTCATAAATATAAAAACAGTTCAATTTTTTTATATAAAACATGTCACAAATTTTTCAGGAGTTTGAGACGATAATAAATTCATATTGACTTGGCCCTAATAAGAAACTAGTAGTAACTATGTGCTCATTATTACATGTTCAAAATTTCTTCAAAATAATCTATGTATATTGTTGGAAAAGGCATTTACTATATAATATGTTGTTAAAGAAAATTAACTACATTTATAAAAACAGTGCTAAAAATAAAATGTCGTTGACTCGACAGAGGAAAGGCAAACCGGGGAGTAGTTTGCAGGAGGAAATTTGTTCGTTCACAAGAATCACAACTTGCAAGTAGACTCATCAGAAAACAAATAGCATCTTTGAAAATAATAGTAATATTACGTATACATATTTTATATTGTTTTTGTTGATTATGCACTATGTTTAGATATGCAATTTACTTTATTAAGATGCATATATACTCACTTTTGTTACACAATACCATATAAAAAAAGATGATATATAAACCACAATATTATATACATATGCAAATTGTATACGTATGCGTTTTCTTAGGAGATTATAAGAAATAGTCATCAATATAGTAATAATTATATTAAAGTAAAAAGAGGACCATTAGAGGATAGTACTGTTCTTAGACAATTAATTATTTACAATTGAAACAAATGGGACAGATGTAAGTAGAATCTTGAATACTAGTGTTTATTTAAATTAAAAATCTACCGAGAGTGTACCAAAGATGTCATGACATACACATTATAGATGACCACGAGCGCATATTGGGTTATTAGCATATACCCATCTTAGCACCAATAAATGACTTTCAAAACTATATTCAATTTTTAAATATTCTATTGCCATTGGCTAAGATTTTCACATTTCGTACGTCTATTTAAAGCCTTAGAAAGACCCAAAATTAAATCACAACCTAAAAACGGGAAGAAACAAACCCATTTATCCATAATGTTTCCTTTAACTATGAAATCCGAAATAGAAAATTTGTGGGTGTTTGCTCTTGCGTCAAAATTCAATCTTTTCATGCAACAACATTTTGTTTATTTTCTTGTCGCCGTAGCCATCATTTGGTTTACCTTAACCATCATATTTTGGTCTACGCCTGGAGGACCGGCTTGGGGAAGATATTTCCTAACTCGCCTGTTGACTCTCGGTTATAACAGAAAAACCAATAATCTAATACCCGGTCCGAGAGGGTTTCCAGTTGTCGGAAGCATGAGCCTAAGGTCAAGCAAGGTGGCCCATCAGCGCATAGCGGCAGTGGCTGCGACGACTAACGCCAAGCGGCTCATGGCGTTTAGCCTCGGCGAGACTAAGGTGGTGGTGACATGTCATCCTGAGGTGGCAAAGGAAATACTAAACAGTTCGGTCTTTGCAGACCGGCCGGTTGACGAAACCGCTTACGGTTTGATGTTTAACCGAGCGATGGGGTTCGCTCCTAATGGGACTTACTGGCGTACACTACGTAGATTAGGCTCGAACCATCTTTTTAACCGGAAGCAAATCAAACGCTCGGAGGAGCAGAGACGAGTGATCGCTGTTCAGATGGTTAATGCGTTTGCACGTAACGCCGAAAACGCGTTTGGAGTGCGTGATGTGCTCAAAAGGGCGTCGTTGGGTAACATGATGGGTTTGGTTTTCGGGAGAGAATATGAATTGGAGTCTAAGAACAACGTCGAATCGGAATGTTTAAAGGATTTGGTCGAAGAAGGGTACGATCTTCTCGGTACGTTAAATTGGACCGACCATCTTCCTTGGTTAGCCGGTCTAGATTTCCAACAAATCCGGTTCAGGTGCTCTCAACTCGTACCAAAAGTTAACCAGTTATTGAGCCGAATCATTCATGAAAACCGTGCGGCCACGTGTAGTTTCCTTGACGTGTTACATGCTCTTCAAGGCTCCGAAAAATTATCAGAACCCGATATGGTCGCTGTTCTTTGGGTAAATATCTTTTTCTTTTGTCTAATATATTCTGAAAATCATCATTTCCCATATAAATATTTCAAATTTAATGCCCCATTAGGAAATGATATTTAGAGGAACGGACACGGTGGCGGTTCTGATCGAATGGGCGCTAGCGAGGATTGTTATGCATCGCAAAGTTCAATCAACGGTCCACGATGAGCTTGATCGAGTCGTTGGAAGATCGAGATCCGTCGATGAGTCTGATCTTCCATCACTCACGTATCTAACGGCCATGATCAAAGAAGTGTTGAGGCTGCATCCACCAGGCCCACTTCTTTCTTGGGCACGCCTCTCTATAACAGAAACCACCGTAGACGGATATCACGTGCCAGCTGGGACCACCGCGATGGTCAACATGTGGGCTATAGCACGTGATCCTCACGTGTGGGAGAATCCTCTCGAATTTAACCCTGAGAGGTTCGTGGCTAAAGAGGGTGAAGCTGAGTTCTCTGTTTTGGGATCGGATCTAAGGTTGGCACCGTTCGGGTCGGGTAAGAGGGTTTGCCCGGGAAAGAATTTGGGACTGGCGACGGTGTCGTTTTGGGTTGCGACGCTCTTACATGAGTTTGAGTGGCTTCCTAGTGTGGAGGCTAACCCTCCAGATCTATCAGAGGTTTTGAGGCTCTCGTGCGAGATGGCTTCTCCTCTCGTCGTTAACGTTCGCCCGAGGCGTAAGATCGTATGAGCTTCGGTTTGGTCACTGCATGGAGCTTCAAAAATTATTGGGCATAAGAAAATGACGCGTATTTAAATAAACCTTGAAGACAAAAACAAAAACACCAAACATATGAATATCCTAAGAGCGAAGTCCATTCGCACCTTTTATTGATTAAGAAATTAACATATCATCTTAATGTATTTGTATTTGCTTTTACCAACACATATTTAATGTATTTTCTGCACGTAATGTAAAATGAATGTATTGTATGTTATATAAATATAAATATGTACATATATTGTTTGTTTTACGCTTTTATGAGTACCTTAAACCAACGATTTTATTTCGTTTTAACCTCGGGTTCGATTATATCGTGCGAAACATGATTTGTTCAAATGGATTTTCCATCCGAATATTTTATAGTTTATACGTGGTGGATTTGCAATATTTATTTTTTTGGGTCAAAATTAATGGTTGTCATTCCTATACATTTCGAAAAACTCGAATATCCGATGCAGGTAAATTATTTAATATTTGTTACATAGATTAAATAGGAGGGAATTATTTAACTGTGAATTATAAAAAACGTAAACTATTGGAAATAAATAAAATAAAATGTGGTTATCATAAAACAAATTTAACTATTATCCTAGGAATCATTCCACTTAAGTAAGATATATTATAGTAGACGTGTTGAACGAGTATAATTGAATAATTGCTCCTATATATTTTGATTACATTATAATCCGAATTGTTTGGAGATCCTTTTGTTTGCTACTTCTTTTGACTATATTTAATCCAAATTAGATTTTGACCCGTGCTGTACGGGTTAAACTAAATATTACATATATTTTACTATTTTCAAACATTTATTTTGTTAAAATCAAATATAATCATATTTACTTGTATCAAATATGGTTAATCCGTTTATTTATTTACCTCCGACAAAGATATTTTGCATCCTATCAATAATTTTTTCATATTTTGGTTAAAATTTATGGATTAACTATCAATAATAAATTTTGAAACAATTATTTTACTAAAATAAAATAAAAAGTGGACATTTATGAATGTAAAATGAGTTAATTTGTTTATTTAATAACCTGTATCAAATTAATTTAAAATGTTTTATATGTTTTAAAGGAGTAATCTGCAAAGAACTGAAATCTAAAATTAATATTAGTTTAATCCGATTCTATATAATATAACGAAGTAATTGATTAAAGCTATGTAGTTTATGGTAATTAATAAATAATAGGTGTCGTCGTGGAGTGTTCGACTCAGTTAGTTGTTTCTGACTGTTCAATAAAATGGATGTCATTAACTTGTGCGACCGACTTATGAAACGTTAGAAATTCCTTATATAACTTTTTTTTCCAGATATATAGTTGTTGACCAATATGTATTATACATTTGATAAACTGGGATTGCAATACATGTTTCTAAAAACTTCAGTATTATTCAACAAATTCATGGTGATCCTATAATGTTTTGAGTTATCTACTTTAACATTCGAAGATCAGAGTTGCGATACTTATATATAATTGCTTAGCCCATCAATTATTGATTTTGCTAAAAGCCCATTTATTCTTATTTCTTTTTTGGTTCGCATTCATAAATCAGAGAAAAGTAATCAGAGGAAGGAATACTATGGAGTTGGTCTAAGATTATAAAAAGAAACTGTAACAACACTATTGTCCTCATGTGATTGGGTCCTAATTTCTATTTAGTTGAAAATTGTATATGTATGTATCAATATGACGAGATTGCACAAGGATTTCACTTTCAATTTTATAAACTATAACAAATTATGGAAAAAGAAACAAAAATCTTTTTCTATAATACCATGCACTGTTGGTCAAATAGGTTCGGTCAAATAGGTTCAGTCAAATTTATAAGTATCGAAAAGTCAAATCAAAATACAATTTCCTGTAACGTGAAATATACATATTGTGTCATGGTGAGTCTATATGCTCCACAGTAAACTATATTTTATCCTCTCTTATTTTTATTCACAAAATAGCACCAGATATAAATAATGGGACGAATGACTAAAATATTACATTTATAAGTTTTTGTTCTAAAATAGCATTATTAGTTGAAATTTCTAATAATAACACAAATTTAAGATTAAAATGTATTAAAACTATATTTTAATAGAAAAAAATTAAACCCTAAATTAGAAATAATGAACTCAAATACAATACTCTAAGTTTATGTATAATTTATTTAGAATAAATAAATTATTTTCAAATAAGTATTTATCCTATTTTGGGAATTTAATTTTATGATACGAAGAAAAGTTTTAAAAGATGTTATTTTAGGTATTACTCTAGATAATGTGGTAAGACATGAATAATTAATGTATTACTACAACAAAAGTTTTATGCATTATTACAACTAAGTGTGAATTGCTTAGCAGACAAAAAAAAGTGTGAGTTGCTTATTATTAAATTGTATAGCTGTTTTTATTTTTGATATTTTTACCAGAAAATAATTGTAAATTATAATACACTATCAAAGATGATACAAAAATGCAAAGACTTATTCAAAGGAAAAAAACAAAAACAAAAATGCATAGTCGAGAGAAGTATTCAATTCTTATTATTACTGTCTTTTTATTTTTGTTCATTAGTAATACTTCCGTTAAACAATTAAGTAAAATAGTAATAATCTTGAAGTATTAAATAAAATTAAAAGATGGATGCCATTATAGTTATAAAATGGTGAAGAGCTACGAGACAAACATGCTTAAAAACTTGTCAGTCCTTTATATTTATTACGTTCCTAATTACAATGCTACATAATACATATATGTACTAGCCAGACCTGTACTCCCTATATATAAATATTCATGAAAGGACTAATAAAATTTTTAAAACAAAATGGAAATGATTTTAACAGAATCCAAACACAAGCTTTTGTTTCTCTCAACATTTTTATACTAAGGCTGGTAATGGTATTGTCTTTTTGAATGCTACTGGTAATGTGGAATAGTAACAAATTGTGTTAGTTAATTATTAATATTTCTATGTATTACCATCTTTTGTAATTTCTCTAATCAAATCGGAGACTAATATAATATAATCTCTTAAGGTAAAAATACCCTCACGCCATAAAGAAACAAAAGCATGCCTTCACGTTGTAAACAACAACCCGAAAACTTCCAACTAACTTAAACCTAATTCTACTTACTATATTACACATACAATTCATAATTAATTAATTACACTTATAATTCAACAAATTGGTTATTACATGAACGCAAATGACATTTTGGGTTTGCAAGATATACATGAATTTCTTTTTAACCTTTCAAAATTTTACAGTGTTCTTTTTCAAAATTTATAAATATTTTCTTAAATTGTATAAACTAAGTAAACAACTTTATAATTAAATATATAAATGCACATATAACTCCTTGTAAATATTCTTATTTGAGTCATAAACATATAAAAGTAAGACCCAAAACAAACATACAATCCAACAAAAACGAAACTAGGGAAAACAATAACATAGGGTTTGTGAGCAATGTAGGTTATAACATTTTATACAAAGCAAATTCAGATAATATTTTGTAAATCAATTTACACAATGCAAATTCGGAAACATCGTGAAATGAAAGCACTATCGGGTGGAAAGAATATATTTCGCAAAGTTTAATGATGTGGATAAATTGTAGGTATTTTTTTAATAAAAAAATTCATCTATAGTATTTTTGAAAATGGGCATGCCAAAATTGGCATTTCTAAAAATTTCTCTTAAATTTAGGGTAATTCTTAAAATCCACAAATTAATTTTTATTTCAAAAATATCATCACTAGTTTTTTCAAAATACCACTAAGTTTTTTTCTAAAAATATAACAAATTCAAAACTAATCTTTAAAAATTCCAAAATTAAATCTAAAATACTGAGCCCAACTGAATTATATAAACTATAAACCAATAAAACTTATTTTTAATTTACATGGAAATTTTGAAAAAAATTATTTAAAAAGAATTAATGGTAGTATTTTTAAAACAAAAGCTTTTTTAATAATATTCTGGAATATTTCTCTTAAATATAACATGTTGTTTTATCTGAATTTGTTGAGCAGTGATCATTCATTATAAATCAGTACAGATTAAGTTGGACACTAATATATATGTGGTTTAGATCTACAAACTCTTTTTATTCTCTTTTTATCCAAAACTAAAATACATATATATTTTGGCTTACTTTTTTAGTCGATATCTGGAGACTGAGATCCATCAAGATAGACTATAGACAATATTTATTATTTATATCACGGTGCTGTAATTTAATATATTGTAAGCAAAATTTCAAATGTTTACAATTTTGAGAGAGTTTTTTTTTTATAATTAATGAAGTTGGTAGGATGCCTAAAAAGTGATGCAAAAAATTAATTGTAAATATTTTTGTTCCTAGCTGGTCATCCTCAGTTTACCCAACTACTCTTCTGACTAAGTTCTCTTGCCTTCTTAATTCGCAATTCAATAATACACTCTCGTCTATACGATATAGGTACAACTTAGTCAATAAATAAGAAAAAAGATAGAAAAATAAGTAAATAGAAAAGAAATTAAAAAGTTTCGAAAGAAACAAATGGGTTAGTAAATTTTGCTGTCATCTCATAATTGTAAAATTTGATTTATCATTCACTTTTTTTACGTAAAGTGTTGAGTTAGTTTACTGATCAGATGTTGAAACTATTCGACTAAGTTGGTGGCCTAGAATCGTTATACTAAAGGCCAATTTAGTTATTGTCTATAAAAACATACGACGTGTCACCTCATCTAAAATATAAGCATTAAGTGTATTTATATTAATTAATTCAAAAAATTTTAAAAGCTAGGGTTTAGGAATGACGACATTTTTCTGTCGTGTCTTATTAAAAGCCCATCTTCTCCTCCGCCACTCATCATTCCCTCATCATAACACCATCATCACCATTTCAAACTCTCTCTTCTTTCTAGAACCAGATGTGTATATTGTCATAATTATCATGAGAATGATGCTATTTCAGTTGAGGGGAATGTTGTCTGGAACGAGGATATTGTATATATAGAGAGTATCCTCGGACCAGGCTTCATCCCCCCTAACATGTTATTGCCTATCACCACCACATATATACACATTTGAAAGGTTGCCTCTTATCACCATATATATACTTTTACACTCTTTAGTTACTTGCAAAAAAATAACATAAGCTTAATCTGAATGACATTTTTTACTATTTTTAAAGTAATAACAATGTCTTTGAATCTTTCATGGATCGGCTTCTTACGATTAAGAGTAGATTAACACAATTTTCGGATCCGTTTTTTTTCTATTTCTCTTTAATTGTGTCGTGTATATATATATATCACTACGTACTGCTTCTGTATTTTGGAAGTAACGAAACATTTTTTTTTGCAAGATATCGTATATGAATATCTCGATCTTAAGTTTTCTAAAACAACTTTTCTTTGTTATATAATGTTTTTGAAAAAGAACTTCTCTCAATCAAAATAGTTGTTTTCTAAATTTTCTGGTTGATATTTGAGTATAAAAAAACATAAACATTCTTAGTTTGAAGAAAACAAGAACATTTCTTTCTTCATTTATATTATGATCGTTTAAGACAGCCCAAGACAAGATCTGCTTTTTAGCTAAATAAGCACTATATATGTTCAAACCGTGGAAATATATTTGCAAATGCAATCGCCTAATAATCTCTTTACATAAATGTTAAAATTGAAATGAAACCCGGTTATTGAATTGAGTATCAGACATTTTGTTATCGTACATGGAATTTGAGTATTTGAGTTTCCCCGTTTTAATAAAACAAGAAGAAATAAAAAGGGATTAGGTGATATTTATTTCAGATCTTATTGATCGAATCGATAACCCAGTGTTGACCATCAGTTTTGACTTTTAACCGGTTAATCTCTGCAAACAAATTCACGGCTCTTCTCACTCCTCTGTTATCCGCCGCCGTGAAATAATCGTGACCGAATAAAACTCCGCCGGGTCGGAGTATCCTAACCGCCCGGTTTATATCCGCCCAAGCTGAATTGAAATCATGACCCGCGTCTATCTCCACAAGATCCGCCGTCACCCCCCACTCGCACAGTTTATCCAAAGCCGAACCGGTAGCAAACGGAACCGGCAAAATCGAACCGGTTAAATCCGAGCTGACCACGTTTTGCATAAACTGGTACAGAAGCAAAACGTCGCCATTCACCAAAGCCAAGTCCTTAAATCGGTCTCGAAAACCGGGCCATCCACGGAAATCGTCGACGCAGATAACCTGAGTCTCCTCAAGTCCGAGGCGGCGCGTAAGGTTCGCCATGTGGATAGCCGACGCGCCGAGGAAACTACCAATTTCGACGATTGTACGAGGTTTCACTCGCCGAATTAGATTCTCGAAAACGGCTCCGTACGATCCCCAACCTTTGATTCTTCTTGGCCGGAGGAATTTTGTAGCGTGTGGTGGGGGAAAACCGATGTACGGTGAAGTTCCATTGAAGATCCTGTCGATAACCGTTCGGCGGATTAATTCCGGCGGAACAATATTGCCGCAACGAGTCGTTACTCGGAAGTTCTCGATTGGGCAGTATACGGTTCTCAGCGTCGCAGTAGACAGTGGTAGCTGCGTTGGTTTATGGAAGCAGTAGGCGGAGAAGTAACCAAATGCGTAGGTTAGCACGAGGAAGATAACGTACGCCCATTTAGTTTTTAAGAACTGGAAGCGAAGACGCCGATCCTCCTTCATGTCAATTGTCAAGGTTGGAAGAAAGAATGAAGTAAAAAAAAAAAGATTAGCGAATAATTGAGTTTGTGATTGATTTTATATAAGTTGATTTCTGGAATTTAAATATTATTATTAAGGCGGGTCAGTTTGTTAGGACGTTTAATATAATCGGTTAAGAAATTGCTCAGGATGTTATCTAATTTATTTGACTTTACGTGTTAAATAAGTTACATGAGATGTAGTCATTTACAATCAAAATAGGTTGCTTTATCCTTTACATAATTAATTCTAGTCAGTATAAAACTACTGAGCTCAATAATTAGTAAAATCATTTGCAACATGATGCACATGTCAAATGCACCACTTATATTCGATTAATAGAGTTCTGAGTCCTAATTAGTTTTTCTTTTAATACTTGGGAGACTCGTTTTTTAGTCAACAACCCAAATAGTTTCATATGGACCCTTTCTTATTGAATATTAAATAATACTCAACAATTAGACGATAATGTATGCTTATTACAACGACCTAATAGATTTAACCCTAATATATTTGTGATAATTGCATTTTTTTTCTTTTTGTTTTCCACAGCTTGTAGACTCGAGTTTTTGTCTCTTATAAGCTAGTGGGTGTTTTGTTATCGTTTTTTTATGTTTTGCAAAAATTACGACGTACATAAGTATCTGTTCTATGCGTTTTGAGTACAAGTTTTTTTTTATGAACTTGTACTAAATAACAAATTACATTACAACACGGTTTCTGGAACTACTCCATTGTCTATCTCCTGTTTAAACTCAAGAAATCTCTTGCAAAACACTCGCAAGAAAGCAAAATGTCCTAAATATCAACAAAAGAAAAAAGACTCTTTTGGATCCTCTCATTTGCTATCATCTCCTTCTTGCTTCCGTCCATTAAGAAGCCCCACTGTTAAACAAGGGAATGAAATGAATCAAACTTATAGGAGCTAACGTAATGCGATACAAACCAAGCCATTAACTTCTGCATTCAAGGATTCTATAAATTATGCAAAAATACCGTTTCCACTGCTTCCTCCAAGAGCAGTTTCTGGTTGTTGCAACGGATGCTGCATCCTGTTATTGTTGTTCCCCATTGCTCTGATCCCCATGTGCCCTTGCATAGCTTGTTGATGTAGCTGTTGTTGTTGCTGTAGTTGTTGCGCATCCTGAAGCTGATGTGGGCTACCAAACTGCAAAGGACCTCTTGGAGGGAAAATCCCTGTGGGTGGTGCTTGTTGAGCCATTCCTGAAGCTTTTGGGTGATGCACAAAGTAGCCAGAGGGTTGCATCACAGAATGGGGTGTTGTCATCTAACAGAAATCATACAGTAGTAAGGAAACGGATACATTATATTTCAGAATCCATATATATATATATATAGTTAATGTGCTGATTGATCCCAATTGACTTTATCGCCACAAACAACCTGAGAAGCCATTGCTGGTACTGGTGCAGCTCCTGATGTAGGTGGAGGAGGTTGAGCATCAGCGATTGCAGCTAGATACATTAAGTTTTTCTGGAGAAGAGCTTGGTACCTGGAAAATAAAACGGGCGCAAAACATGAAAATTCTCAGATTCCATTAATGTTAAAGAGATTGGAGATGGAATACTAAATTCTGCTTACTGTGCACATTCTGCTAGTTTTCCGAGATTCTGGTTTTCCATGATCGCCATTATCAGCTTTTTGTTCTCATCAAGGTACTGGGTTTTTAGAGATGAACAAAATGATGAGACATATGAAAGCGAAGGAGAAGGAAATGAAGATGGAGTCTAGCAAAGAATAAAAGACATCAATAGCAAGACACAGCAAGCATTTAATCTCCAAATTCCTAAAGTTGTCTCTCTCTTTTCTTCAACAATAAAAAGAATCATCACCACATAATCCGGCTGATTTCAATAAAACAAGATCAAAACCTGGAAATAGTAATAATTACAGTTCGGGGAGTCCTATCTGAGTAAAAATTAACGAGGAAAGGTTTCAAAGATCAACACTTTGAGACCAAATAACGCCAAATAAGCATTACTACACTCAACTCGCAGTAACCCATTGATTTTCGGCACAAACATGCGGGATAAGACTTCAAGAGTGCTATCGAGAGAGATATGCCTTTAAACAGAGAGAACCAGAAGAAAGAGTAACCTTTTGGATCTGTTCTGTAGTGATGTTATTTGGCGGAGGAATCGGTTGAACCATCGGAAACATTTGCGGAGACTGCTGCATCTTCTTTGCTATTTCTCGTCGCCGAACAAACCTGAACCCTAGATTCTGACTCTCACCAAACCCAGACGGATCAAACCGAGAAACTGATAGACCCCACGCGCAAACGACGTAATTGCAAGTTACAGCAAATATTTCCTGCAATTTATTACTTTGATTCGTCTGAATGTCGACTGAGGTCTCTGGGATTTTATGACCCAAAATCAGAAGGTTTAGATTTTAATTTCGACAATTTTGGGCCTTACGATCCAGCCCAATTTAAAATTCTATTGAGTTCGATCAAGTTACATTTCAGAGGGTGTACTTGCACATAAGATATTAATTATATGCTTTATAAAATTACATTGTCATCTTAAGCTTTTCGTTGAAATTTTTAAGAGACAATAACTCGCCCGACTCTATTGTATATACTTATGAATATCGAACTTCGTTACTTGATATATAGGCAAAAAACCCCAGCACGAAAGCTAGTGATCAGTAATGAATTAGGTCCTTCCAATCTGTTGTCTCTTTACTTTGTTTTTTCCGACATCATATTTTTTTGTAACGCAGACCATGTAATATTACAAGAACAGTACAAAAATGTTCAACGATAAAGTAAAAAGGATTCAGTTACACATGTACTTAAATTAAACATAAACACATGTATCTTTATTATCGAAGAAATTCGAATTCATATCCTAATGAAGACTAAAATAAATGAAACCAAATCTTGATTGATAAGTTGGAATTGATAACCATATGATGGTGACGTGATATTATTGTACTCAAAGGCCAGATCCGAGAAAAAAAACTCAATTATTGAATGAGTGGCTCAGTTTGCATTATTGCATATATTTAAAAATAATTGTATCGATATAATTAGTTATGCAATAATTCAATAACTCACAGACTGCCACTCTTTTTTTTTCCTGCGTGTGTTTTGGCTGTATTCTACAGTGTCAAACCACATAGGCATATATTAGATGAAAAAATAAAAATAAATAAAGGAAAGAAGAACAAATGAAACATTATCATTCTGTGTCATCTGAATTTATCGTGAAGGGGTTTTGTGGGGTTCTCAATTATCTTTATTCACATGGAAAGACCAACTATCAACTATTTCAACTATCTACTATTATATATGTTTTATCATATTTTGTTATCAATCGAATCTAAAACCATTGGGTTTACTTCCGTCAAATACACGAATTTATACGAATAAATCTATTTTTATCCGTATTTTTTGGATCTTTTATAAGTTACATAAACTGTGTTTTTATTCCGTAAACTACATAAACTTCATAAATTATTCGGATTACAGAAATTCCGTTAAAGTTTACACGTTAAATTGTTATTAAACCTTATTTTACTTCAAAAATCTAATTTTAATTTCAAAATAAACCTAAGTTAAAACCAGATTTTCGAATTACAACCAAATTTAGTAGCTATCTAACGCAAAAACATTAATAGAATTTCTGCAATTAGAAGAATTTATGAAGTTTATGTAATTTATGAAAGAAAATTATAGTTTATGTATTTAAATGAAGACCCAAAAAGTACGGGTAAAAATAAGTTTAGTCGTATAAGTTTGTGTAGTTGACGAAAGTAAATCCAAAACCATTACATATATGTTGACAGCACAAAACACAAATTTCACTAATGTACTATTATAGACTTATAACATAACAAAAGTCATTGCACACTACCATAACTTAGCTATTGCTTTTGTTAGATCATTTCCAACTTCAATGTATAGAAAGGGTTATATATATACATAACAATGATGTTCCATACAAATAATATAATAACATTTAATCTTGAATTCATAATGGAATGAAAACAAACAAAAACACATGCATATACATATTCACATGTATTAAAAATTCAATTTTTCGAATAAAAGAAATAATTTAAAATATTATAAAAGTTTTAATATAAAAAATACAGTCGATAATTTATTTTCAAAAAATTATTTTTTCTAAAATATAAAAATGATTTTTAAAATTTATTATTTAAATATTTCGATTTTTATTAATATTTATATTTATAATTTAGTTTTCAGAATTTTAAATTTAATTTTAGATTTCTGTTATTTTCAAAAAAGTTTTAATAATATTTTTGGAAAAAAAGTTATTGATAATAACCAAAACTTTTGATTGTATAATACTGAACTATATAAGGCTGAATGAACCGTACATACACGGGACGGACGCGTAACAGATAAATCTTTTGCCGTTAAGTGCACGTAGGACCCGCATACGCGCGTGAATCCCACTCTCCCTATGATATCTCTGGCTCGTCCGCTTTCTCTCGCTCGCCTTATATTCAGCCACTAACTTCCCGGAGTCTGGAGAAAGAAATAGCGAGAGACAGAGAGAGAGTCTCGTTATTGAGATTTGAGTCGTTTGAGACTTCCCGTTGAGCGAGCAGTTGAGGCGTCGACACTTCTACCGGCTTTGTTGAGTTTCTCAATCTGCAGCAAAATTCGTAACTCGGAAGAATAAGAAAATGAGCGGGAATAGAAGGAAGACGACGACGGCGACTAGGACGCGAGTGGGGAATTACGAGATGGGACGAACACTAGGCGAAGGAAGCTTCGCTAAGGTGAAATACGCTAGGAACATCGTCAACGGAGATCTCGCCGCTATCAAAATCCTCGACCGAGATAAAGTTCTCCGTCACAAAATGGTCGAACAGGTTCGTAATGTGTTGAAATACGAAGCGCGCACGGATTTCGGGATTTGTTTATTCTATAAGAAAAGTTTAATTTCGTGATTAGGGACCCACATCCACTTGTCCGAGGTAGGTGTTATGTATTTAAGGTGAATGATTGATTAAAGCCTAATTTTTTATTTAAAATAATCCCGATAAACAGGGATTCCAATTTATAGGAATGTTCAGTGCACACGATTTTGCAGATCTTAGAATATTAACGATGCTGGTCTTAGTACACATTGATCATGACAACGAGGGCATGAATATGGTTTTGAAATAGAGTAGCTTTATATTGGAGTTGATTCGATTCTGAGAAAAGTTTAGTTTGGTAAATACAGCTTGACTGGAAGCTATAAGCAAGATCTTCGAGATATAATGAGCATGCGTTTTTTTTCTTGTGCAGCTTAAAAGAGAAATATCGACAATGAAACTGATTAAACATCCAAATGTGGTTGAGATCATTGAGGTATGAATCGTATTAGCTTTGAATCAACATTAAATACGAATATGTTTTGAATCTTGGCGTGTAAAAACCTCTGCATTTGTTTTTTTTTGTGTGTGTGTTCAGGTTATGGCGAGCAAAACGAAGATCTATATCGTTCTTGAGCTTGTCAATGGAGGGGAACTCTTTGATAAAATCGTAAGAAACCAATCCGTAAAATTTTACTCTGCCTTGCTCTTTGACTCTTGTTTGCTCATTGTCGCTGCAAGTTCTAAATCTTGACGTTTTCTGGTTGTCACTTAAATCAAATCTCGTGGCATAATATCTACATTCTTCTTGAGCTTGTCAATGGAGGTGAACTCACTTATTTTATCGTCACATAAGTTTATTTTCTGTCACAAATATGAGATCAAATCTAGAAATATAACTTAAGAATTTCCTCCTTTCTTTTATTTCGCTTCTGAGATGTTCTCTGTTTTCTTGTGTTCTTACTAGTGTCATGTTATTTCGCTTCACAAATATTGAGATGTTCTCTATTTTCCTCTGTTCTTACTGGTGTCATCTTGGATTTGAATAATACAATAGGCCCAACAGGGGAGACTTAAGGAGGATGAAGCTCGAAGATATTTTCAGCAGCTCATCAATGCCGTTGATTACTGTCACAGTCGAGGGGTCTACCATAGAGATCTCAAGGTCTTTAGTTTTTGTTTGCGCTCTTCGTATTTCCTGAGATACGATAGTCATCCTTTTCAAGTTTCATATGTTGTGATCCGTTGCTTTTTGCAGCCTGAGAATCTTATTCTTGATGCAAATGGGGTTTTAAAAGTCTCTGATTTTGGGTTAAGCGCGTTTTCACGGCAAGTTCGGGTACTGTCATTTGATTTTTAAATTGGACATCATGGAAAACCGCCAATTAACTTCTGGAATAACCAAGATATCAATTTGTTGTAAGCATTATTCTTTTAACTGTAGGAAGATGGCTTGCTTCACACAGCTTGTGGAACGCCAAACTACGTCGCTCCCGAGGTTATACTAACTTCCACCACTAAAAAGCAAAGCAAATGAAGTGTTCTCTAGATCCTTATCCGGGAATTTAATGATCAACGGAAATAAGATTTTATTAAGGATATGAAGAGCTGCTAATCCGTTACAAAAAAACGAGAACAAACATAGCAAATTCATTTTGCAAATATTTCTTATTATATGAGGTATATCAGATTAAGACTTTAATTTTTATCACATTTTATTTGGATTTGCGGGCAGGTTTTGTCCGACAAGGGCTATGACGGTGCAGCAGCAGATGTGTGGTCTTGCGGTGTTATTCTATTTGTGCTCATGGCTGGTTACTTGCCTTTTGATGAGCCAAATCTCATGACACTGTACAAACGTGTACGTGTAAAAGTTCTCTTCCTCTGTTTCTTACTTGTTCTAGCTACTCTCATCTTTGGTATCTAAAAACTACTTCAGATATGCAAGGCTGAGTTCAGCTGCCCATCATGGTTCTCTCCAGGTGCCAAGAGAGTCATCAAGCGTATTCTTGATCCCAACCCTATAACCGTAA
>CM032164.1:14456046-14540533 GCA_018901935.1 Pugionium cornutum | reverse complement strand
TCGTCCGTAACTTTTGATTAAAAGTTCAAAATGACACAAATCCAACGTTCAGGTTAAGCTAGCTAAATTTTCAATATTTTGACAAAATTTAAGTCCAAAAATGGTACGACAAAGCCTCCAAGTAATCTAATCTATCCCGAACTACATGATGCCATGCACTACGCTTCATTTATAAGCCTTTGCTCTAGGAGCACCAATTCTCAGTTTAGAATTATCATTTTAACTAGCCGATCAACTTAACATGTTTGCACTAAATCGTTTGCAACTTTTGAGTTAGAGTTCAAATTGACATGAATCAAACACCCACGTTAAGCCAGCTCAATTTTTTATATTGTGATAACATTTGGGATTGAAAGAGCTACGACAAAGCTTCCAAGTAATCCAATGTATCCCAAACTGCGTGATGCAATGCATTATGATTCATTTATAAGCCTTTATTGAAGGAGCACCAATGATCAGTTGAGAATGATCATTTTAACACGCCGATCAACTTGACATGTCCGCATCAAATCATCCATAACTTTTGATTTAGAGTTTGAAATGAGACGAATCCAACGCCCACGTTAACCTAGCTCAAATTTCAATATAGTGTCATATTTTAAGACCGAAATAGCTTACGAAAAAGCGTCCAAGTAATCCAACAAATCCTAAACTGCGTGATGCCATGCATTATGCTTCATTTACACGCCTTTACTAAATGAGCACCAATAATCAGTTTAGAATGATCATTTTAACTTGCTGATAAACTTGATCTCTCCATACTAAATCGTCTTTATCTTTTAATTTAGAGCTTTAAATGAGGTGAATCCAACACCCACGTTAAGTTAGCTTAATAATCCATATTGTGAAAATATTTGCGACTGAAAGAGCTACAACAAAGACTCCAAAGAATCCAATCTATCCCAAACTACATGATGCCATGCATTATGCTTCTTTTATAAGGCTTTACTCAAGAAGCCCTAACTATAAGTTTGGAATGATCATATTAACTATCTAATCAACTTGACATATCTGCACTAAAGCCTCCAAATAATCCAATGTATCCCAAAATGCGTGATGTCATGCAATACACTTCATTTGTAAACCTTTGCTCAACGAGCACCAATGATCAGTTTATAATGGTCAATTTATAATGATCAATTTAACTATCCGATAAAATTGACATTTGCGCACTAAATCTTTGTAATCTTTAATTTATAGTAAAGAATGACACGAATCCAACGCACACGTTAATCTAGCTCAATTTTGCATATTGTGACAACATTTAAGACTGAAAGAGCTATGACAAAACCTCCAAGTAATACAATGTATCCCAAACTGCGTGAGGTCATGCATTATGCTTCTTTTATAAGGCTTTACTCAAGGAGCACCAATGATCAGTTCAGAATGATTATTTCAAGTAGCCGTTCAATTTGACATGTACGCACTTAATCATCTGTTACCTTTGATTTAATGTTCAAAATGACATGAATCCAATGCCATGTTAAGCTACCTCAATCTTCTATATTGTGACAACATTTGAGACTGAAAGAGCTACCAAAATGCCTTTAAGTAATCCAATGTATCCCGAACTGCTGACGCCATGCATTACGTTTCATTACAAGCCTATACTAAAGGAGCACCAATGATCATTTGAACTGGCCGATCAACTTCACATGTCTGCACTAAATCGTCTGTAACTTTTAATTTAGAGTTCAAAATGACACGAATCCAACACCAACTTTAAGCTAGCTCAATTATCTATATTGTGACAAAATTTAAGATAAAAAAAGCTATGACAAAGATTTCAACTAATCCAATCTATCCCAAACTGTGTGATGCCTTGCATTATGCTTCATTTATATGCCTTTACACAATGAGCACCAATGATCAGTTTAGAATGAGCACCAATAATGAACACCAATGATCAGTTTAGAATGAGCACCAATAATGAACACCAATGATCAGTTTAGAATGATCATTTTAACTAATTGATCAACTTGACATATTCGCACTAAATCTTTTTTAACTTTTGATTTAGAGCTCAAAATGACATGAATCCAACGCCCACGTTAAGGTAGCTCAATTTTTCATATTGTGATAACATTTGAGACTGAAAGAGCTACGACAAAGCCTCCACGAAATCTAATGTATCCCAAACAGTGTGATGCCATGCATTACGCTTCTTTTGTAGGTCTTTTCTCAATGAGCACCAATGATCAGTTTAGAATGATCGTTTCAACTAGTCGTTAAACATGACATGTACGCACTTAATCATCCGTAACTCTTGATTTAGAGTATTGAAGGAAACGAATCCATCCCCCATGTTAAGCTAGCTCAATTTTATATATTATGACAAAATTGTATACCGAAATAGCTACAACATTTGCTAAATGAGCACTAATGTCAATTTAGAGTGATCATTTTAATTAGATATGAACTTGACCAGTCCACACTAAATCGTCTTTTACTTTTGGTTTAGAGCTCAAAATGACATGAATTCAGTGCCCACATTAATCTAGCTCAAATTTATATTGTGATAAAATTTGAGACTAAAATAGCTACCACAAAGGCTTCAAGTAATCCAATATATCCTAAGCTGCGTGATGCCATGCATTGTGCTTCATTTATAAGCCTTTACTCAAGGAGCACCAATGATCAGTTTAGAATGATCTTTTTGCCTGGCCGATCAACTTGACATGTACGCACTAATCGTTCGTAACTTTTGTTTTAGAGTTCAGAATGAAACAAATCCAATATTCATGTTAAGCTAGCTGAATTTTTTATATTGTGATAAATTGTAAGACCGAAATAGGTATGAGAAAGCCTCGAAATAATCCAATATATCCCAAAATGTGTGATGCCATGCATTATGCTTCTTTTGTAAACCTTTGCTCAATGAGCACCAATGATCAGTTTAAAATGATCAATTTAACTAGCCGATAAAATCGTCCGTAACTTTTGATTTAGAGTTCAGAATGAGACGAATCCAACTTCCACGTTAAACTAGCTCAATTTTATATAATATGACAAAATTTGAGACTGAAAGAACTACCACAAAGCTTTCAAATAATCTAATGTAACCCACACAGCGTGATGCCATGCGTTATGCTTCATTTATAAGCATTTACTCAAGGAGAACCAATAATCAGTTTAGAATGATAATTTTAACAGTCCGATCAACTTGACATGTCCGCACTAAATCGTCCGTAACTTTTGATTTAGAGATCATAATGACACGAATCCAATGCCCACGTTAAGCTATCTCAATTTTCTGTATTCTTAGAAAATTTAAGATCAAAATAGCTATAACAAAGCTTCCAAGTAATCCAATCTATTCCAAACTACGTGATGCCATGCATTATGCTTCATATATATGCCATTACTCAATGAGCACCAATTATCAGTTTAGAATATTCATGTTAACTAGTTGATCAACTTTACATGTCCACACTAAATCGTCTTTAACATTTGGTTTATAGCTCAAAATGACATGAATCCAACACCCAGGTTAAGCTAGCACAATTTTCCACATTACGACAACATTTGAGACTGAAAGAGTTACGACAAAGCCTCTAAGTAATTAAGTGTATCCCAAACTGCGTGATGCCATGCATTATGCTTCTTTTATAAGTCTTTACTCAAGGAGCACCAGTGATCCGTTTAGAATGATCATTTCAACTGACCATTCAATATGGCTTGTACGCATTTAATCATCTGTAACTTTGGATTTAGAGTTCCGAATGACACAAATCCAACATCCACATTAAGCTAGCTCAATTTTCTATATTGAGACAACATTTAAGATGGAAGGATCTACCACAAAGCCTTCAGTAATCCTATGTATCCCAAACTGTGTGATGCCATGAGTTATGCTTCATTGATAACCCTTTACTCAAGAAGCACCAATGATCAGTTTAGAAAGATCATTTTAACTGGCAGATCAACTTGACATGTCAACACTAAATCATCCGTACCTTTCGATTTAAAGTTCATAATGACACGAATCCAATGCCCCGTTAATCTAGCTTAGCTTTCTATATTGTGATTAAATTTAAGACCGACATAGCTACAACAAAGCCTACAAGTAATACAATATATCCCAAAATGAGTGATGCCATGCATTATGCTTCATTTGTAAACCTTTGCTCAATGACCACCAATTATCATTTCAAAATGATCAATTTAACTAGCCGATAAATTTTACATGTCTGCACTAAATCATCCGTAACTTTTGATTTAGAGTTCAGAAAGACACGAATCCAACGCCCACGTTAAACTAGCTCAATTTTCTATATTGTGACAGCATTTGAGACTGAAAGATCTACCACAAAGCCTTCAAGTAATCCAATGAATTCCAAACTGCTTGATGTCATGCATTATGCTTCATTTATAAGCTTTTACTCAAGGAGCACCAACGATCAGTTTAGAACTATCATTTTAACTGGCCGATCAACTTGACATATCCGCACTTAATCGTACGTAACTTTTGATTTAGAGTTCAGAATGACAGTACTCCAACCCCCACGTTATGCTAACTCAAGTTTCTATATTGGGACAAAATTTAAGATCGAAATAGCTACGACAAAGGTTCCAACTAATCTAATCTATCCCAAACGGCGTGATGCCATGCATTATGCTTGATTTGTAATCCTTTGCTCAATGAGCACCAATGATCACTTTAAAATGATCAATTTAACTAGCCGATAAAATTGACATGTTCACACTAAATCGTCTGTAACTTTTGATTTAAAGTTTAGAATGACATGAATCCAACGCCAACGTTAAACTAGCTCAATTTTCTGTATTGTGACAACATTTGAGACTGAAAGAGATACCACAAAGCTTTCAAGTAATCCAATGTATCCCAAACTACGTGATGTCATGCATTATGCTTTATTTATAAGCCTTTAGTCAAGGAGCACCCATGATAAGTTTAGAATGATCATTTTAACTGGCCGATCAATTTGACATGTCCGTACTAAATCGTCTGTAACTTTTGATTTAGAGTTCAAAATGACACAAATCCAATGCCCACGTTAAGCTAGCTCAATTTTCTATATTGTGACAATATTTAAGATCAAAATAGCTATGACAAATCTTCCAAGTAATCCAATCTATCCCAGAGTGCGTGATGCCATGCATTATGCTTCATTTATACACCTTTACTAAATGAGCACCAATCATCAATTTAGAATGATCATTTTAACTAGCTAATCAACTTGACATGTCCGCACTAAATCGTCTTTAACTTTTGATTTAGATCTCAAAAAATGACATGAATCCAACGCACACGTTAAGCTAGCCCAACTTTCCATATTGTGACAACATTTGATACTAAAAGAGTTACGACAAAGCCTCCAGGTAATCCAATGTATCCAAAACAGTGGGATGACATGCATTATGCTTCTTCTATAAGTCTTTAATCAAGGAGCACCAATGATCAATTTAAAATGATTGTTTCAACTGGCCGTTCAACTTGACATGTACGCACTTAATCATCCATAACTTTTGATTTAGAGTTCAGAATGACAAGAATCCAACAGCTAAGTTAAGCTTGCTCAATTTTCCATATTGTAACAACATTTGCGACTGAAAGAGCTACAACAAAGCCATCAATTAATCCAATGTATAAAAAACTGTGTGATGCCATGCATTATGCTTTCATGTATAAGCCTTTACTCAAGGAGCAGCACTGATCAGTTTAGAATGATCATTTTAACTGGCCAATCAACTTGACATTCCCGCATCAAATTATCCGTAACTTTTGATTTAGAGTTCATAATGACACTGATCCAATGCCCACGTTAAGCTTGCTCAATTTTCTATATTGTGACAAAATTCAACATCAAAAAAGCTATGAAAAAGCTTCCAAGTAATCCAATCTATGCCAAACTGCGTGATGTCATGCATTATGCTTCATTTATACGCCTTTACTCTATGAGCACCAATGATCAGTTTAGAATGATGATTTTAACTAACCGATCAACTTGACCTGTCGCTCTAAATCTTCTTTTACTTTTGATTTAGAGCTCAAAATGATATGAATCCAATGCCTAGGGTAAGCTAGCTCAATTTTCTATATTGTAAAAATATTTAGGACTGAAACATTTATGACAAAGCCTCCAAGTAATTCAATCTATCGCAAACTGCTTGATGCCATGAATTATACGTCAGTAATATGCCTTTACACAATGAGCACCAGTGATAAGTTTAGAATAATCATTTTAACTAGCCGGTCAACTTGACATGTCGGCAAGAAATTGTTCGTAACTTTTGATTCATAGCTCTGAATGACGCAAATCCAATGCCCACGTTAAGGTAGCTTAATTTTCTATAGTTTGACAAAATTTAAAACTGAAATTGCTATGAAAAATCCTCCAAGTAAACCAATCTATCACAAACGGCTTAATGCCACGCATTATACTTCATTAATAAGCCTTTACTCAATGAGCACTAATGAACAGTTTAGAATGATCATTTTAACTGCCCAATCAGTGTGACAAGTCCACACTAAATCGTTTATAACTTTTGTTTCGGAGCTCGGAATCACACGAATCCAATGCTCATGATAAGCTAGCTCAATATTCTATATTGTAAGAAAATTTAAGACAAATAGCTATGCCAAGTGATACAAGCCTCGATTCAAGGCTTATATGCGCATGGGTTGTTTGGAGAAGGTTAGGTGAGAAACTCGACCTTAGACTTCTTGGATAGGGGTTTTTGGGTTGGTATTCGATGAAAGGGTGAAGTGAACCACACGAGGGGTGATGAACCTCGTGATAAATCACAAACTTAGAGCTAGGAGGGCTGGTCTCAACTAGATTCTAAGCGCACAAGATTCTTAAGAGAAAACTTGTTGGAAGAAAAGTTCTACTTTATTAATATCAAAAAGGTTGTCGAACTACAATGCTGGAAGGAGCCTTATTAATTTGCTCGACAGCTTAACCTACTAGGGTCGACTCAAATAAGAAAAGGAAAATTTACAAAAGTGCACAAAAGGAAAAGATACAAACGTGTATAATCAAAAAAGGACCTATTCCTAAAATGTCTTTGACTCAATAAACGTAAATATTCTAGATCCTACACTGCAAAACAGAAAGAGGCAAATATTCTTATTGAAAACTTACCTTACTTACCTCACGGCCAAGAAATGGAAGGTGGCCGTCCTTGTGGCATGCACGCGCCTTGCTCCTAGTCTTCGACTTGGAGTAGGGTTAGGAATCTTTGGGCCCTGACCTCTCTTGCCATTAAAGCCCAATTCTCTGATGTCCCTTGTGTTGTGTAGAAGCCTTTGGACTCTACTTTGCACTTCTGGCCCATTGTCCTTAGTTGATCTTCCTCTAGGAGCTTGTCGACCCATAAGCTGAACTTGTGGAAGAGTGCTCTTGATCTGCTTCTTGTCATTGCTCCTGGTGGCACTACTGGTGTGGAGACTTCCTCTAGATGCATGTCCTGAAGCTGGTAGCTTATCTGGTCCGAGTTTCCTTGTGTAGAAGTAGAAATGCTCGTGCACTCGGCTGGATCGGCTGTACCGGCTGGACTATGCGAGGTACTGACCGGAATGCCTTCAGGACCGGCCAAGTTGATCCCGGAGTCGGTGGCATCACCAAGGGTACCGGCGGTGTCATCCATGTCGCCACCAAGTGTGCCGGAATTATGGGTCTCTCCGCCGGCAATGCTGATTGGCCTGGTCCTATTGGTCGAGGGTCCGGCGGTGCCGCTTGGGCCGGCAGACGTGCCAGATGGCCCGGCTGTCTCGGGCAAGCTTCCTGGTCGGCCAGTCTGGTCTCCTGGCTGGATGTACGACCTGATTTCCTCATCATCCCCTCCCTCTTCCGTAGGTTTTGTCCTCAAAACTGGTTCATCTGGATGGAAAGGGGCTAAGTCAGTTACGTTGAACGTATTGGACACATTAAACTCACCTGGGAGCTCGATCCGGTAGGCGTTGTTGTTGATCCTCTCAAGCACTCTGAATGGTCCATCTCCTCTTGGTGCTAGCTTGGAACTCCTTAGGTTTGGGAACCTCTCCTGCCGTAGGTGTAGCCACACCCAATCGCCTGGTTGAAAGATCACCTCCTTTCTTCCCTTGTTGGCATGAGTCACGTACTGTCTGGTCCTCTTCTCCAAGTTCTCTGCTACCTTCTGGTGTAACTTCCTTATGAACTCTGCCTTGGATGCTCTGTTGAGGTTGGTCATCTCTGCTGGTGGCAGTGGCGTTTGCTCCAATGGGGTGAGAGGGTTGAAGCCATATACTACTTCAAATGGTGTCTTCTTGGTTGCTGAGTGCATGGCTCGGTTGTAAGCGAACTCTATGAATGGCAGGCACTCCACCCAAGTCTTTAGGTTCGTCCCTAGTGTAGTCCTGAGAAGAGTTGATAGTGTCCTGTTGACAACTTCAGTTTAGCCATCGGTCTGAGGATGACAGGTGGTAGAGAAGAGTAGCTTCGTGCCTAGCTTCCTCCAAAGGGTCCTCCAGAAATGGCTGAGGAACTTGGTGTCCCTGTCTGATACGATTGTCCTTGGCACTCCATGAAGCCGTACTATCTCCCTTAAGAACAGCTCGGCTGTTTGCGTGGCATCATTGACATTGGCACACGGGATGAAGTGTGCCATCTTGGAGAATCTGTCCACCACTACAAAGATTGCATCCTTGTGGTTGATCTTGGGCAGGCCTAGAACGAAGTCCATTGAGATGTCCACCCATGGATGTGTAGGTATGGGCAGTGGGAGATACAACCCGTGAGGTTGCACTCGGGACTCTGCCTTCTTGCAAGTGATGCATCTTGCACAATGAGCTTCTACTGTCCTCTTGATGTGTGGCCAGTAGAAGTGGTCCTTGACCACTGCTAGAGTCTTGTCGACACCAAAGTGGCCCATGAGTCCTCCTCCATGAGCTTCTCGGATGATAAGCTTCCTTGATGATCTTTTTGGTATGCAAAGCCTTCTTTCTCGGAACAAGAATCCCTCATGGATGTAGAAATTGCCATGACTCCCTGTGCCACACTTCTTGTAGCTCTCAGCAAAGTCAGGATCATCCTTGTATAGGTCCTTGATGTGCTCGAATCCTAGGACCTTTGCCTCCATGGTGGATATCAAGGCAAACGTCCTTGAGAGTGCATTGGCTACCACATTATCTTTGCCCTTCTTGTACTTGATGACGTACGGGAAGGTCTCTATGAACTCCATCTACCTGGCATGTCTCCTCTTGAGATTGGTTTGCCCTCTGAGGTGTTTGAGAGTCTCGTGATCAGTGTGGATCACAACCTCCTTGGACAGCAGGTAATGCTGCAAAGTTTCCAATGCTCGGACAAGGGCATAAAGCTCCTTGTCATAAGTGGTGTAGTTCACTGAGGCACCACCTAGCTTCTCACTGAAGTATGCCACTGGCCTCCCTCCTTGGGTTAGCACTGCTCCTATGCCTATTCCAGAGGCATCACACTCCACTTCAAACGTCTTGTTGAAGTTGGGCAGGACTAGCACTAGTGCATGTGTAAGGCTGTCCTTCAAGGCCTAGAATGCCTTCTCCTGAGCTTCTCCCCTGCTGAATCCCATGTTCTTCTTCACTACTGCCGTCAATGGTGAGGCAATACTGCTGAAGTTGGGCACGAATCTCGTACAGAAGCTGGCCAGTCCGTGGAAGCTCCTTACTTGGCTGATGTTGCCTGGTGTTGGCCATTCTTGTATGGCTCGAATCTTCTCTTCATCAACCTGTAGGCCCTGTGAACTTACAACAAGACCTAAAAAGACAAGTTTATCAGTACAAAAGGTGCACTTCTTGAGATTGGCATAAAGCTCTTCTTGTCGAAGGGTTTTAAGTACCATTTCAAGATGTGTGAAGTGTTCCCGTAGGCACTTACTATAAACCAATATATCATCAAAGTAAACCACTACAAACTTACTGATGTACGCCCTAAGAACTTGGTTCATAAGGCGCATGAAGGTGCTTGGGGCATTAGTCAAGCCGAATGGCATGACTGTCCACTCGTATAGCCCTTGCTTTGTCTTGAAAGCAGTCTTCGATTCATCACATTCCTTCATCCTGACCTGGTGGTATCCACTCTTGAGGTCTATCTTCGAGAAGACCGTGGCTCCACTCAGCTCATCTAGCATGTCATCCAACCGTGGTATTGGATGCCGGTACTTTACTGTGATGTTGTTGATTGCTCGGCAGTCCACGCACATTCGCCAAGTCCCATCCTTCTTGGGCACTAGTAGCACTGGTACAGCACATGGACTGAGGCTCTCTCGAACATAGCCTTTTTCCAGGAGCTCCTTGACTTGCTTCTCAAGTTCCTTGGACTCCTCTGGACTCATCCGGTAGGCTGGCCGGTTGGGCAGCGCTGCTCTGGGCACTAGATCAATCTGGTGTTCTATGCCACGTAAAGGAGGCAAGCCTGCTGGTATCCCCTCTGGAAACACATCCTGGAACTTGTTGAGGAGATTTGCTACTTCAGGAGGTAGTTCTACCTGTTATTGTTCTATACTCAAAATTTCTTTGAAGACCATTAGTAACATTAAATCCTTCCAGGCTAAAGCTCTCCGGACATGGCTTGGTTGAATAAGAAAATTAGACTTGATAAGTTTCTTTTCTTTACTCATTTGGAGTTGTAGCTCGTGTACCTGGGCAGGTGTAAGAGGAGCCAAGCTGACCTTTCTTTTGTCATGCACAAAAGTGTAGAGATTGGTTCGGCCATCATGCCTGGTCTCTTTGTCAAACTGCCATGGTCTTCCTAGCAGAAGATGGCCAGCTTGCATGGGCACCACGTCGCACACGACTTGGTCTTGGTACTTGCCCACACTGAATGGCACAGTGACTTGCTCATGGATCTTGAGCTCCACTTTGTCATCGAGCCATCTCAGTCTATATGGTCGAGGATGCCTTGTCTTCTCTAGACCTAGCTTATCAACCATATATGCACTAGCAACGTTAGTGCAAGAACCACCATCTATGATGAGGTTACATACCTTGCCCTTGATGGTGCAACGGCTGTGGAAGATGTTCTCCCTTTGGATGGTCTCTGAGGGATCCACCATTGCACTGAGGATGCGTCTAGTGACCAGCACTTCCCCCACATCAGGGTACTCAATGTCACCATATTCCTCTTCTAGTTCATAGTCCTCTTCTAGTTCATAGTCCTCTTCATCTTGGGACTCATATTCTCCAGCCTCCGTAATCAGCATGACCCGGTTGTTTGGCCACTCCCTTGAGATGTGCCCACGACCCCTACATTTGAAACAAGTGATGTCACGTGATCTTTGAGGGTTAGAAGACTTACCAGGCTCTCTCTGGTCACGGGTGGGTTCAGGAGGCTTGCTCTTGAACCTTGACTCGATCTCTATGCTCTTGCCTTTGTCTATGGGCTTGGGAACGTTGCTTGGTGCCCAAGGCGTCTTAGGCTTGCTGCGGATGTCTTGGCTCTTACGTTTGATGTGCTGCTCAGCCTGGACAGATAGGTGGAACAAGTCTTTGAAATCATTGTAGATTTGCCTCTCCACCTTGCGGCTGATCCTTTCTTGGAGTCCATCCAAGAATTGTGCCATCAATGCTTCTTCATCATCATTGAGCTCCAATCTGTTCCTTAACTTCTCGAACTCTTCATAGTACTCTTCTACTGATCTGGTACCCTGCTTAAGAGTACGAAAACGGCGTTGCAAGTCCCTATGAAAGTAAGGTGGAACAAACCTTTGTCGCATGACATCCTTCATGTCGACCCATGAGTCTATGGGCCTCACTCTTTTCCTCCTTCTGTTAGACACCTCACGATCCCACCAGATGAGGGCATTGTCCGTGAGTTGTGCTACTGCCATTGAGACTCTCCTAGGCCCTGGTTGGTTGTAATGATCAAAGATATGATCCATTCTTCTCTCCCAATCTAGGTAAGCCTCGGGGTCTACTTTTCCTGCAAAACTTGGAGGAGTTAGCTTAACATCAGGATGGGTTACCCGGTTGTAGGTGTGTTCATCTCCATCCTCATGATGTCTAGGAGGCATCCTTGGTCTCTGGTGAAGACCATATGGCTCGAAGCCATCATCTTCTGCCTCTGGTTGCCGTGGAGGTCCTCTCGGCTTATGGTGATAGTTATGAGGTTGTGTGTCCTCATCTCCATCTGGCTGGGGTTCCTCTTGTTCGTGCCGTGTCCTAAGGTGCTCAGGACCCTCAGGACGGTCTTGCTCAGCACTCACGTGCCTTATGGCCTGGAATCTCACCGGTCTTTCCACGCGCTCCAACCTCTCGCCTATTGATGCGAGTTGTGTTTGGAGAGTGGTGAACATGGCCATCATGGCTTCGGTTGCTTCTCTATTTTCTTCTGCCATCGCGTACTACAAATATAGAAGACAAGTTATGATACTCCTAAATTATTAGGAGGGTATTTTTTATAAGGATTCAAAAAATTTGCAAAAAGGAAAAAATCTGAGAATTGGAAATTCGAATATATGGAGATTTGAATAAAAGAAAATTTTCTTGACAACTATTGCTAGCTGTCCAATTCGAAATCTTTTGGTATTTTTCCTATTTTCTTTTCTTTTCTTTTTCTTTTCTTTTAATTTAACTTAAAATAATAGAAATATGATTCTAACAAAAAGGAAAGTCGAATATAGCAATGCAAGAATGATTCTAGAACCTAGTGATGCACGTAGGAACTAGATACACTCGGTATGAACTTAGATGTTATTTTTTTGGTTTTCTGGAATGAAACTTAAACTAATGCAAGAACAAGAAACAAGACAAGCTAAATGATAGAAACAACCTGGTTTAGGAGCTTTAAGCTCTGATACCAAAATGATACAAGCCTCGATTCAAGGCTTATATGTGCGTGGGCTGTTTGGAGAAGGTTAGGTGAGAAACTCGACCTTAGACTTCTTGGATAGGGGTTTTTGGGTTGTTATTCGATGGAAGGTTGAAGTGAACCACACGAGGGGCGATGAACCTCGTGATAAATCACAAACTTAGAACTAGGAGGGCTGGTCTCAACTAGATTCTAAGCGCACAAGATTCTTGAGAGAAAACTTGTTGGAAGAAAAGTTCTACTTTATTAATATCAAAAAGGCTGTCGAACTACAATGCTGGAAGGAGCCTTATTAATATGCTCGACAGCTTGACCTACTAGGGTCGACTCAAATAAGAAAAGGAAAATTTACAAAAGTGCACAAAAGGAAAAGTTACAAAAGTGTATAATCGAAGAAGGACCTATTCCTAAAATGTCTTTGACTCAATAAACGTAAATATTCTAGATCCTACACTGCATAACAGAAAGAGGCAAATATTCTTATTGAAAACTTACCTTACTTACCTCACGGCCAAGAAATGGAAGGTGGCAGTCCTTGTGGCATGCACGCGCCTTGCTCTTAGTCTTCGACTTGGAGTAGAGTTAGGAATCTTTGGGCCCTGACCTCTCTTGCCACTAAAGCCCAAGTCTCTAATGTCCCTTGTGTTGTTGAGAAGCCTTTGGACTCTACTTTGCACTTCTGGCCTATTGTCCTTAGTTGATCTTCCTCTAGGAGCTTGTCGATCCATAAGTTGAACTTGTGGAAGAGTGCTCTTGATCTGCTTCTTGTCATTGCTCCTGGTGGCACTACTGGTGTGGAGACTTCCTCTAGATGCATGTCCTGAAGCTGGCAGCTTATCTGGTCTGAGTTTCCTTGTGTAGAAGTAGAAATGCTCGTGCACTCGGCTGGATCGGCTGTACCGGCTGGACTGTGCGAGGTACTGGCCGGAATGCCTTCAGGACCGGCCAAGTTGATCCCGGAGTCGGTGGCACCACGAAGGGGACCGGCGGTGTCATCCACGTTGCCACCAAGTGTGCCGGAAACTTGGGTCTCTCCGCCGGCAATGCTGATCATTTTAGATTAGTTTAGATTGATCATTTTAACTAACCAATCAACTTGACATGTGCGCACTAAATCGTCTACAACTTTCGATTCAAAGCTTAGAATAAAACGAATCCAACGATCACATCAAGCTAGCTCAATTTCCTATATTGTGAAAAAATTTAGTACTAAAACAGTTATGAAAAAGCCTCCAAGTAATTCAATCTATCGCAAACTGCTTGATGGCATGAATTATACTTCATTAATAAACCTTTACACAATTAGCTCTAGTGATCAATTTAGAATGATCATTTTAACTAGTCGGTCAACTTTACATGTTGGCAAGAAATTGTCTTTAAGTTTTGATTCACAGCTCTGAATGGCACAAATCTAATGACCACGTTAAGGTACCTCAATTTTCTTTAGTGTGACAAAATTTAAGACTGAAATTGGTATGAAAAAGCCTCCAAGTAATCCAATCTATCGCAAACTGCTTAATGCCACGCATTATGCTTCATTAATAGGCCTTTACTCAATGAGCACTAATGATCAGTTTAGAATGATCATTTTAACAGCCCAATCAGCGTTACATGTCCACAGTAAATCGTCTATAACTTCTTATTGGAGCTCGGAATGACACGAATCCAACGTTCACGTTAAGGTAGCTCAATTTTCTATTGCAAGAACATTTAAGACTTAAATAGCTACGCCAAGCCTCCAAGTAATCGAATCTATCACAAACAGCATGATGCCATACATTATGCTTCATTTATAAGCCTTTACTCAATGAGCACCATTGATTAGTTTATAATGATCATTTTAACTCGCCGATCAACTTGACATGCCCGCACAAAATCGTCTATAACTTTTGATTCAGAGATCAGAATGACCCGAATCCCATGCCCACGTTAAGCTCGCTCAATTTTCTATAATGTGATGAAATTTAAGACTAAAATAGCTACCACAAAGCCTCCAAGTAATCCAGTCTATCGCAAAACTGCTTGATGCCATGCATTATGCTTCATGACGAAGTCTTTACTCGATGAGCACTAATGATTAGTTAGAAAGATCATTTTAACTAGCCGACCAGCCAAAATTGTCCATAACTTTGGATTCAGAGCTCGGAATGGCACGAATCCAATGCCCATACTAAGCTAGTTCAATTTCCTATATTGTGACAAAATTTAAGACCAAAATAGCTACGAAAAAGCCTCCAAGTAATTCAATCTAACCCAAACTGTGTGATGCCTTGCATTATGCTTCATTTATAAGCCTTTAATCAAGAAGCACCAATGATCAGTTTAGAATAATCATTTTTACTACCGGTCAACTTGAAATGTCCGTACAAAATCTTCCATAACTTTTCAGTCAGAGCTCAGAATGACACGAATCTATTGCCCACGTTAAGCTAGCTCAATATTCTTTATTGTGACAAAATTGAATACTGAAATAGCTACATCAAAGCCTCCAAGTAATCGAATCTATCGCAAACAGTGTGATGCCATGCATTATGCTTCAAAAATAAGCCTTTACTCAATGAGGACAAATGATCAGTTTAGATTGATCATTTAAACTAACCGATCAACTTTACATGTCTGCACTAAATCCTCTGTAACTTTCAATTCAGACCTTAGAATGAAACGAATCCAACGATCAGGTTAAACTAGCTCAATTTTCTATATTGTGAAAAATTTTATAACTGAAATAGCTATGACAAAGCTTCCAAGTAATCCAATCTATCGCAAACTGCTTGATGACATGAATTATGCTTCATTAATAAGCCTTTACTCAATGAGCAGCATTGATCAGTTTAGAATGATCATTTTAACTAGCTGGTCAACTTGACATGTCGGCAAGAAATTGTCCGTAACTTTTGATTCATTGCTCTGAATGACAAAAATCCGATGCCTACGTTAAGGTAGCTCAATTGTATATAGTGTGACAAAATTTAGTACTGAAATTGCTACGACAAAGCATACAAGTAATCCAATCTATCGCAAACTGCTAAATGCCATGCATTATGCTTCATTAATAAGCCTTTACTCAATGAGCACTAATTATCAGTTTAGAATGTTCATTTTAACTGCCCAATCAGCGTGACATGTCCACACTAAATCATCTATAACTTTTGATTCGGAGCCGTGAATGACACGAATCCAACGCTCACGTTAAGCTAGCTCAATTTTCTTTATTGTGAAAAACATTAGGCATTAAATAGCTACGAAAGAGCCTCCAAGTAATCCAACCTATCACAAAATGCTAAATGTCCTGCATTATGCTTGATTAATAAGCCTATACTCAATGCGCACCAATGATTAGTTTAGAATGATCATTTTAACTGGCTGATCAACTTGACATGTCCGCACTAAATCATCTATAACTTTTAATTCAGGGCTCAGAATGACATGAATCCAACGCCCCTGTTAAGCTAGCTTAATTTTCTATATTGTGGAAAAATTTAAGAATGAAATAGCTACGACAAAGCTTCGTAGTAATCGCATCTATCGCTAACTGCGCCATGCCACGCATTATGCTTCATTAATAAGCCTTTACTTAATGAGCACCAATGATCAGTTTAGAATAATCATTTTAACTAGCCAGTCAACTTGACATGTCCGTCCTAAATCATGTATAACTTTTGATTCATAGCTCAAAAATGACACCAATCCAATACCCATGTTAAGGTAGTTCAATTTCTATATTGTGATAAAATTTAAGACCGAAATAGGCATGAAAAAACCTCCAAGTAATCGAATCTATCCCAAACTGCGTGATGTCATGCATTATGCTTCATTTATAAGCCTTTACTCAAACAGCACCAATGATCAGTTTAGAATTATCATTTTTACTACCGGTCAACTTGACATGTCAGCATAAAATCTTCCATAACTTCTGATTCAGAGCTCAAAATGACACGAATCCAATGCCGACGTTAAGCTAGCTTAATTTTCTATATTGTGACAAAATTGAAAACTGAAATAGTTACAACAAAGCCTCCAAGTAATTGAATCTATCACAAACTGTGTGATTCCACACATTATGCTTCATTAATAAGCCTTTACTAATGAGTACCAATGCTTAGTTTTGAATGATGATTTTAAATGACCGATCAACTTGACATGTCCGCACTAAATTGTCTATAACTTTTGATTCAGAGCTTTGAATGAAATGAATCCAACGCTCACGTTAAGCTAGCTTTATTTTCTATATTGTGAAAAAATGTAGGACTGAAATAGTTATGACAAAGCGTCCACGTAATCTAATCTATGGAAAACTGCTTGATGCCATGAATTATGCTTAATTATTAAGCCTTAACTCAATGAGGACCAATGATCAGTTTAAAATGATCATTTTAACTAGCCTGTCGACTTGACATGTCAGCAAGAAATTACCCGTAACTTTTGATTCAGAGCTCTGAATGACACGAACCCAATGCCCACGTTAAGGTAGCTAAATGTTCTATAAAGTGACAAAAATTAAGACTGAATTACTACGACAAAGGCTCCAAGTAATCAAATCTATCGCTAAATGCATGATGCCAAGCATTATGCTTCATTAACAAGCCTTTATTCAATGAGCACCAATGATAAGTTTAGAATGATCATTTTAACAGACCGATCAACTTTACATGTCCACTTAAAATCGTCCGTAACTTCTGATTCAAAGCTCAACTGTGAAAAAAATTAGAACTGAAATAGCTACGATGAATCCTCCAAGTCATCGAATCTATCACACACTCCGTGATACCAAACATTATGCTTGATTAATATGCCTTTACTGAATGAGCATCAATGATCAGTTTAAAATGATCATTTTAAGTGGCCGATCAACTTGACTTGTCCGTGCTAAATAGTCTGTAACTTTTGATTCATAGCTCAGAATGACACGAATCCACCGCCCATGTTAAGCTAGCTCAATTTTCTATATTGTGAAAAAATTTAAGACTGAAATAGCTATGACAAAACCTCCAGGTAATCCACTCTATCACAAACTCCTTGATGCAATGCATTATGCTTCATCAATAAGCTTTTATTCAATGAATGATCCATTTAGAATGATCATTTTAACTACCCGATCAATTTGACATGTCTGCTGTAAATGATTTGTAACTTTTGATTTAGAGCTCGGAATGACTTGAATGCAACAGCCACGTTAAGCTAGCTCAATTTTCTATAGTGTGAAAAAATTAAAGGATGAAATAGCTATGACAAAGCCTCCATGTAATTGAAACTATCGCAAACTGCATGATGCCACGCATTATGCTTCTTAATAAGCCTTTACTCAATGAGAACCAATGATCAGTTTAGAATGATCATTTTCACTCGCCGGTCAACTTGACATGTCCGCACAAAATCATCAGTAACCTTTGATTCTAAGCTCAGAATTACGCGAATCCAACGCCTACGTTAAGCTAGCTCAATTTTATCTATTGACAGCAAATTTAAGACTGAAATAGCTACGACTAAGCCGCCAAGTAATCAAATATATCGCTAACTGCGTGATGCCATGCATTATGCTTCATTAATAAGTTTTACTCAATGACCACCAATGACAAGTTTAGAACGATCATTTTAACTGGCCGATCAACTTTACATGTCCACACAAAATCATCGGTAACTTTGGATTCAGGGCTCAGAATGACACGAGTCCAACGCCCATGTTAAGCTAGCTTAATTTTCTAAACTGTGACAAAATTTAGAACTGAAATAGCTACAAAAAAGTGTCCAAGTCATCGAATCTATCGCAAACTGCATGATGCCACACATTATGCTTGATTAATAAGCCTTTACTCAATGAGTACCAAAGATCAGTTTAGAATGATCATTTCAACTGGCCGATCAATTAGAATTATTTGCACTAAATAGTCTGTAACTTTTGGTTTAGAGCTTGGATTGACACAAATGCAACTACCACGTTAAGCTAGCTCAGTTTTCTATATTGTGACAAATTTTAAAACTGAAGTAGCTACGAAAAAGCTTCGAAGTAATCGAATCTATCGCAAACTGCATGATGCCACACATTATGCTTCGCTAATAAGCCTTTACTCAATGAGAACCATTGATCTGTTAAGAATGATCATTTTAACTGGCCGATCAAGGTGACATGTCCACACAAAATCAACGAGAACTTATGATTCAGAGCCAGGAATTACACAAATCCAATGCCCGTGTTAAGCTAGCTCAATTTTCTATATTGTGACAAAATTTAGTACAGAAATAGCTACAACAAAGCCTCCAACTAATCGAATCTATCGCAAACTGCGTGATGCCACAAATTATGCTTCATTAATAAGCCTTTACTCAATGAGAACCAATGATCAGTTTAGAATGATCATTTTCACTAGGCGGTCAACTTGACATGTCCACACAAAATCGTCTGTAACTTTTGATTCAGAGCTCATAATGACGCAAATCAAACGCCCATGTTAAGCTAGCTCAATGTTCTCTATTGTGACAAAATGTAAGACTGAAATTGCTACGAAAAAGCATCCAAGTAATTGAATATATCGCTAATTGTGTGATGTCACACATTATTCTTCATTAATAAGCCTTTACTCAATCAGCACCAATGATAAATTTAGAATGATGATTTTAAATGGCCTATCAATTTCACATCTCCACACAAAATCATCCGTAACTTCTGATTCAAAGCTCAGAATGAAACGAATCCAACGCCCTCATTAAGTGATTCAAGCCTTGTTCTACAGCTGTGACACTCTCGGACAGGTTACAAGAAACTTAGGGGAGAACTCGGCCTTAGGCTTATGCGGTGGGTTTTGTGGTGTGTATGATGGGTGGAGGGGTGAGGTAAACCACATGAGGTATGAACAGCCTTGTGATAAATCACAAACTTAGAGCTAGGAGGGCTGGTCTTGACTAGGTCTAAGCAACAATACTTTTATAGAAAAAACTCTTAGAAGAAAATACGATATTTATTAATATCAAAAAGGTTGTCGAACTACAATGTTGAAAGGAGCCTTATTAATATGTTCTGAAGCTTGACCTTCTAGGTTCGACCCAAAAGAAAAATGGAAAAAAAAACAAAAGTGGTTAAAGGAAAATTACAAAATGGAAACAATCAAAAAAGGGCAACAACTTAATTGTTATTGACTCAACAAAAAGGAGAACTACTTGTTCCTACCCTGCAAAATAGAAAAGGCAATTTATAATTTGAAAACTTACCTTCTTACCTTTCGGCCAAGAAATGAGTTCAGCAGCCCTTGACTTGATTATTGCACTCTTGGCACATTGCTTGTCTTTGGTCTTCTAGGAGCTTTTCCACCCACAAGCTTAACTTGTGGAAGAGTGCCCTGGTTCTGCTTCTTGTCATGGCTCCTGGTGGTACCATTGCGGTAGAATTTTCCTCTAGGTCCATGCCTTGAAGTTGGCTGGTGATTTGGTCCGAGTCTCCTTGTGTGGAGCTTGAGCTGGCCATGTTATCCTGTGAGCCAGCTGTGCCGCATGTTGAGCTTGCCGAAATGTTATCGGAGCCAGCCGGAATGCTAGGTGTGCCGGCCGTGTCACCAGCCAAGCCGGCGTATTGGCCACATCGCCGCCTGTTGGGCAGTACAGTTTTGCTGCTTCGCCGGCAGAGTTGGTCGGCTTGGCCCTATTGATCATCGAGCCGGCGGTACCATTTGGCCCGGCCAAGTCGCCTATCGGTCTGGCTATCTCGGGCATGCCTTCTTCACGATCCGGTCAGGCAGCTTCATGATCTGGCCGGCCATTTGATCTGGTGTCCTCATCATCCCCTCCCCCTTCAGTAGGTTTTGTCCTCAAAACTGGATCTTCTGCAAGGAGCTAAATCAGTCACATTGAATTCGTTAGACACATTTAACTCACCAAGAAGTTCAAGTAGGTAGGCATTGTTGATGATTCTCTCCAGGATTCTGAATGGTCCATCTCCTCCGCGGGCTAGCTTGGAACTCATTAGGTGGGGGATTCTCTCTTGCCGTAGGTAGGCATTGTTGTTGATTCTCTCCTGGATTCTGAATGGTCCATCTCCTCCGGGGGCAAACTTGGAACTTCTTAGGTGGGGGAATCTCTCTTGCTGTAGGTGTAGCCACATCCAATCGCCTGGTTGGAAGATCATCTCCCTTCTTCCCTTGTTGGCATGAGTCACGTACTGTCCGGTCCTCTTCTCTAGGTTCTGCATGACCTTCTAGTGAAACTTCTTGATGATCTGTGCTTTAGATTCTCCGTTTAGGTTGGTCATCTCTGCTGGTGGTAGTGGTGTTTTCTCCAAGGGTGTTTGAGGGTTGAAGCCGTAGACAACTTCAAAAGGGGTCTTCTTGGTGGCTGAGTGCACTGCTTGGTTGTAGGAAAACTCTATGATTGGCAGGCATTCCGCCCATGCCTTGAGGTTCTTCCCAAGGGTTTTCCTGAGAAGAGTAGATAGGCTCTGGCTGACCACCTCAGTTTGGCCATCGGTCTGAGGGTGGCACGTGGTAGAGAACAGAAGCTTCGTGCCTATTTTTCTCCACATGGTCCTTCAGAAGTGGCTCAGAAACTTGGTGTCTTGGTCTGATAAGATGGTCCTTGGCACTCCATGAAGGCACACTATCTCCTTGAAGAATAGCTCTACCATTTGTGTGGCATCATTAACATTTGCAGATGCTATGAAGTGGGCCATCTTAGAGAAACGGTTTACCACTACAAAGATGGCATCTTTGTGGTTGATCTTAGGCAGGCCTAGAACGAAGTCCATTGAGATGTCTACCCATGGATGCGTGGGTATGGGCAGGGGGAGATACAATCCATGAGGGTCTATGCGGGACTTCGCCTTTTTGTAAGTGACACACCTTGCACAGTGGGCTTCTATGGTCCCCTTGATGTGTTGCCAGTAGAAGTGTTCCTTGACCACGGCCAATGTCTTTTCAACACCAAAGTGGCCCTTAAGACATCCACCATGAACTTCCCGGGTGATAAGCTCTCATAGAGATCCTTGAGGAATGCACAATCTTCTTTCTCGGAACAAGAATCCATCATGAAGATAGACCTTTCCGTGACTCCAAGGGCCACATTCCTTGTAACTTTCAGAAAAGTCAGGATCATCCTTGTATAGGGCCTTGATGTGCTCAAATCATAAGATCTTTGCTTCCATTGTTGATATCAAGGCATACCTCCTTGATAATGTATCGGCTACTAACTTGTCCTTGCCTTTCTTGTACTTGATGACGTAAGGAAAGGTCTCGATGTACTCCATCAACGTAGCATATATCCTCTCGAGGTTTTTTTGCCCTCTGAGGTGTTTGAGAGTCTCGTGATCAGTGTGGATCACAAACTCCTTGGACAACAAATAGTGTTGCCAAGTCTCCAAGAATCGGACTAGGGCATAGAGCTCCTTGTCGTAGTTGGGGTAGCTTAGTGAGGCCCCACCTAACTTATCATTGATGTATGGTCATCTTCCGTGGGTTAGAACCGCAGCTATGCCTATGCTTGAGGCATCACACTCCACTCCAAATGTCCTGTTGAAATCAGGCAGGACTAACACCGGGGCGTGAGGCAATGCTGCTTGGGCTTCTCCGAATTGAGGCTATCCTTCAAGGCCTGGAATGCCTTCTCTTGGGCTTCTCCCATGCTGAACCCCACTTTCTTCTTCACAACTGCTGTCAAGGGTGAGACAATTCTTCCGAAGTTGGGCACGAATCTCCGGTAGAAGCTGGCCAGGGCATGAAATCTCCTTACTTGGCTGATGTTACTTGGTGTTGGCCACTCCTGTATGGCTCGAATCTTCTTCTCATCAACCTGTAAGCCCCATGAACTAACAACAAAGCCTAGGAAAACAAGCTTATCAGTACAAAAGGTGCACTTCTTGATATTGGCATAGAGCTCTTCTTGTCGAAGGGTCATAGCACCATCTCAAGATGTGTAATATGATCCTTAAGGCACTTATTGTAAACTAGAATATCATCAAAGTATACAACAATAAACTTACTGATGTACGCCATAAGAACTTGGTTCATAAGGCGCATGAAGGTGCTTGGAGCATTGGTCAAGCCAAATGGCATGACTGTCCAGTCGTACAACCCTTGCTTTTTCTCGAAGGCGGTCTTCCATTCATCGCCTTCCTTCATTCTGACCTAATGGCACCCTGATGAGAAAATGGCCGACCAGATCGTGAAGAAGGCCAGTTAGATCGTGAAGATGGCCGACCAGATCATGAAGAAGGCCACCCTGAGACATCCGGCCCAATAGTCAATTTGGCCAGGCCAAGAGGTACCATCGACCCGATGCGCAATAGGGCCGGGCCGACCAACTCCGCCGGCAAAGAGGCCCAAATGTCTAGCCTAACAGGCGGCTGATGACACCGCTGGCTCACCTAGCATTCCGGCCGGCTCCGACAACATTTCGGCCAGTTCAACCCATGGCACAGCCGGCTCACGCGATAACACGGTCAGCTCAGGCTCCACACAAGGAGACTCGGACCAAATCACCAGCCAACTTCAGGGTATGGGTCTAGGGTAAAGTTATGTACCAATGGTAGCACCAGGAGCTTTGACAAGAAGCAGAACAAGGGCACTTTTCCACAAGTTCAGCTTGTGGATGAAAAAGCTCCTACAAGACCAAAGACAAGCAACAATGGGCCAAGAGTGCAATGATCAAGTCAAGGGCTTCTTAACTCGCCAAAATGCTCCAGAAGCTTGGGCTCTCGTGTTAAAGGAGGTCAAGGCCTAACAATACATTACCCTACAAGCTTCTGGAGCATTTTGGCCTACAAGGCGCGTGCAAGCAAGGTCGGCGACCTTCTATTTTTGGCCGAAATCATGAGGACACCAGATCTTCTGGCTGGCCAGAAGATCGAAATGGCAGACCAGAAGGCCTGCCCGAGACAGCCGGGCCATTTGGCACATCTGCCGGGCCAAGCGGTACCGCCGGCCCTACGATCAGCCGGGCATGGCCGACCAACTTTGCCGGCGGAGAGGCCCAATCATCCGGCCCAACTGGCACAACGTGACTAACACCACTGGCCCAGCTGGTGATGCCGCCGGCTCACCAATCGATCTGGCTGGCTCCGATTTCAACTCGGTCAGCTCTAGACACAGCCCACCCGGCTCAAGCGATCACACGACCATTTCCACCTCTACAAAAGGAGACTCATACCAAATCAGCTACCAGCTTCAAGGCATGATTCTCGATGAAGTCTCTACACCAGTGGTGCCACCTCGAGCCATGACAAGGAACCGAACAAGGGCACTCTTCCACAAGTTTAGCTTGTGGGTAGACAAGCTCCTAGAAGACCAACGACAAGGAGCATTGGGCCAAGAGTGCAAGGATGAATTTAAGGGCTTCTCAACATCTCAAAGGACTCTAGAGACTTGGGATTTTGTGGCAAAAGAGGTCAAGGCCCAACATTTCATAACCCTACTTCAAATTGAAGAGTGAGTGCGTGTAACAAAGGTCGGCCACCTTCCATTTCTTGGCCGAATGGTAAGTAGGTAAGTTTTCAATTATATATTTTCCTTTTTTTGTTTTGAGGGTAAGAATTAGTAGTTTTCTATTTATTGAGTCAAGAACATTTAAGTAGATGTCTTTTTCGGTTATTCCGTTTTGTAATCTTTCCTTTATGCACTTTTGTATTTTTTTCATTTTCTTTTTGGGTCGACCCTAGAAGGTCAAAGCTGCTGAGCATATTACAGAGGCTCCTTTCAGAAATGTAGTTTGACAAGTTTTTGATTATTAATAAAGAGAGCATTTTTCTTATGAGTTTTTCTCCTAAAAAATCTAATCGCTTAGAACCCTAGTTGAGACGAGCCCTCCTAGCTTCTAAGTTGTGATTTATCACGAGGCTTTCCATCCCTCGTGTGGTTCATCTCACCCCATGATACAAGCCTTGAATGAAGGCCGTAGCATGCGTGGACCGGTTGGAGAAGATAAGGTGAGAAACTCGACCTTAGGCTTCTGGATAGGGGTTTTCTGGTGGGTATTGGATGGAGAGGTGAAGTGAACCACACGACAGATGGAAAGCCACGTGATAAATCACAAACATAGAAGCTAGAAGGGCTCATCTCGACTAGGGTTCTATGCGTAAGATTTTGTGAGAAAAACTGATGAGGACATCAGGTCGTACATCCAGCCAGGTGACCAGACTGGCCGACCAGGAAGCTTGCCCGAGACAGCAGGACAATCTGGCGCGCCTGCCGGACCAGACAGTACCGCCGGACCTTCGACCTATAGGACCAGACCGGTCAACATCGCCGGCGGAGAGGCCCAAGCTTCCGGCACACTTGGTGGGGATGTGAATGACACCGCCGGTCCCCCTGATGACACCGCCGACTCCGGGATCAACTTGGCCGGCCCTGAAGTCATTCCGGCCAGTACCGCGCACAATCCAGCCGGTACAGGCCATCCAGCCGAGTACACGCACACTTCCACTTCTACACAAGAGGACTCGGACCAAATGAGCTACCAGCTCCAGGACATGCACTTAGAGGAAGTATCTACACCAGTGGTACCTCCAGGAGCAATGACAAGAAGCAGATCAAGAGCACTCTTCCACAAATTCAGCTTATGGGTCGACAAGCTTCTAGAGGAAGAGCAGCTAAAGACAATGGGCCAGAAGAGCAAATTAGAGTCCAAAGGCTTCTCAACAACACAAGGAACATCAGAGACTTGGGCTTTAGTGGCAAGAGAGGTCAGGGCCCAAAGATATTTAACCCTACTCCAAGTCGAAGACTAGGAGCAAGGCGCGTGCATGCCACAAGGACGGCCACCTTCCATTTCTTGGCCGTGAGGTGAGTTAAGGTAAGTTTACATTCAAATATATGCCTCTTTCTGTTTTGCAGGGTAGGATCTAGTTGCTTTACATTTTTGAGTCAAGAACATTTTAGGAATAGGTCCTTTTCGGTTATACACTTTTGTATTTTTCCTTTTGTGCACTTTTGTAAACTTTCCTTTTTTTATTTGAGTCGACCCTAGAAGGTCAAGCTGTCGAGCATATTAATAAGGCTCCTTCCAGCATTGTAGTTCGACAACCTTTTGATTATTAATAAAGTAGAACTTTTTCCCTACAAGTTTTCTCTCAAAGAATCTTGTGCGCTTAGAACCTAGTTGAGACCAGCCCTCCTAGCTCTAAGTTTGTGATTTATCACGAGGTTCATCACCCTCGTGTGGTTCACTTCACCCTTCCATCGTTTACCAACCAGAAAACCCCTATCCAGAAGCCTAAGGTTGAGTTTCTCACCTAATCTTCTACAAACAGCCCAGCGCATACATCCTTGAATCAAGGCTTGTATCATTTTGGTATCAGAGCTTAAAGCTCCTAAACCAGGTTGTTTCTATCCTTTTGCTTGTTTTGTTTTGTGTTCTTGCATTAGTTTAAGTCGCATTCAAGAAAAATCAAAAAAATAACCTCAAACTCCAAACCGAGTGCATCTAGCCTCCTACGTGTATCACTAGGGTTTAGATTCACTTTTTGCATTGCATACACGTTTTCCTTTTTGTTTAATTCATATTTCCATTAGTTTTAAGTTAAATTAAAAGAAAACAAAAAGAAAAGAAAAGAAAATAGGAAAATACACAAAAGAATTCAAATTGGACAGCTAGCACAAGTTGTCTAGGAAGTTTCCTTTTTTTCGAATTTCCTTTCCTTAGGATTTTCCTTTTTGCATTTTTTTCAAATCCCATATAAAAGAAACTCTCCTAATAATTTAGGAGCACCCTAATTATCTTCTTTCTTTGTAGCACACCATGGGAGAAGAGAATAGAGACGCAGCTGAAGCCATGATGGCCATGTTCACCACACTCCAAACACAACTCGCATCCATAGGCGAGAGGTTGGAGCGCGTGGAGAGACCAGTAAGATTCCAGGCCATAAGGCACGTGAGAGCTGAGCCAGATCGTCCTGAGGGTCCTGAGTACCTTAGGACACGGCACGAACAGGAGGAACCCCAGCCAGATGGAGATGAGGACACGCAACCTCATAACTATCACCATAGGCCGAGAGGACCTCCACGGCAACCAGAGGCAGAAGATGATGGCTTTGAGCCATGTGGTCTTCACCAGAGACCAAGAATGCCTCCTAGACGTCATGAGGATGGAAATGAACACACCTACAACCGGGTAATTCATCCTGATGTTAAACTAACTCCTCCAAGTTTTGCAGGAAAAGTAGACCCCGAGGCTTACCTAGATTGGGAGAAGCTAATGGATCATATCTTTGATCACTACAACCAACCAGGACCTAGGAGAGTCTCAATGGCAGTAGCACAACTCACGGACAATGCCCTCATCTGGTGGGATCGTGAGGTATCTGACAGAAGGAGGAAGAGAATGAGACCGTAGACTCATGGGTCGACATGAAAGACCTCATGCGACAAAGGTATGTTCCACCTTACTTTCATAGGGATTTGCAACGACGTTTTCGTACTCTTAAGCAGGGTACCAGATCAGTAGAGGAGTACTATGAAGAGTTCGAGAGGTTAAGGAACAGATTGGAGCTCAATGATGATGAAGAAGCATTGATGGCACAATTCTTGGATGGACTCCAAGAAAGGATCAGCTGCAAGGTGGAAAGGCAAATCTACAACGACTTCAAGGACTTGTTCCACCTATCTGTGCAAGCTGAACAGCACATCAAACGTAAGAGCCAAGACATCCGCAGCAAGCCTAAGACACCTTGGGCACCAAGCAACATGCCTAAGACAGTGGACAAAGGCAAAAGCGTAGAGATCGAGTCAAGGTTCAAGAGCAAGCCTCCTGAACCCACCCGTGACCAGAGAGAGCCTGGTAAGTCTTCTAACCCTCAAAGATCACGTGACATAACTTGTTTCAAGTGCAGGGACGTGGACACATCTCAAGGGAGTGCCCAAACAACCGAGTCATGCTGATTACGGAGGCAGGAGAATATGAGTCCCAAGATGAAGAGGACTATGAACCAGAAGGAGAGTATGGTGACATTGAGTACCCTGATGTGGGGGAAGTGCTGGTCACTAGACGTATCCTCAGTGCAATGGTGGATCCTTCAGAGACCATCCAAAGGGAGAACATCTTCCACAGCCGTTGCACCATCAAAGGAAAGGTATGTAACCTCATCATAGATGGTGGTTCTTGCACTAACGTTGCTAGTGCGTATATGGTTGATAAGCTAGGTCTAGAGAGGACACGGCATCCTCGACCATATAGACTGAGATGGCTTGATGACAAAGTGGAGCTCAAGATTCATGAGCAAGTCACTGTGCCATTCAGTGTGGGCAAGTACCAAGACCAGGTCGTGCGACGTGGTGCCCATGCAAGCTGGCCATCTTCTACTAGGAAGACCATGGCAGTTTGACAAAGAGACCAGGCATGATGGCAGAACCAATCTATACACCTTCGTGCATGACAAGAGAAAGGTCAGCCTAGCTCCTCTTACACCTGCCCAAGTACATGAGCTACAACTCCAAATGAGTAAGGAAAAGAAACTTGTCAAGTCTAACTTTCTTATTCAACCTAGTCATGTCCGGAGAGCTTTAGCCTCAAGGACTTAATGTTACTAATGGTTTTCAAGGAAGTGTTGAGTATAGAACAGGGACAGGTAGAGCTACCTCATGAAGTAGCAACACTCCTCAACAAATTCCAGGATGTTTCCCAGAGGAGATACCAGCAGGCTTGCCTCCTTTACGTGGCATAGAACACCAGATCGACCTCGTGCCCAGAGCAGCCCTGCCCAACCGCCAGCCTACCGGATGAGCCCAGAGGAGTCTAAGGAGCTTGAGAAGCAAGTCAAGGAGCTCCTGGAGAAAGGTTATGTTTGAGAGAGCCTCAGTCAATGTGTCGTACCAGTGCTACTAGTGCCCAAGAAGGATGGGACTTGGCGAATATGTGTGGACTGCCGAGCAATCAACAACATCACAGTCAAGTACCGGCATCCGATACCACGGCTGGATGACATGCTAGATGAACTGAGTGGAGCCACGGTCTTCTCCTAGATAGATCTCAAGAGTGGATACCACCAGGTCAGGATGAAGGAAGGTGATGAGTGGAAACCGCTTTCAAGACAAAGCAAGGACTCTACGAGTGGACAGTCATGCCATTTGGCTTGACTAATGCCCCAAGCACCTTCATGCGCCTTATGAACCAAGTTCTTAGGGCGTACATCAGTAAGTTCGTAGTAGTTTATTTTGATGACATACTTGTTTATAGTAAGTGCCTACGGGAACACCTCACACATCTTGAGATGGTCCTTAAAACCCTTCGACAAGAAGAGCTTTATGCCAATCTCAAGAAGTGCACCTTTTGTACTGATAAGCTTGTCTTTTTAGGTTTTGTTGTGAGTTCACAGGGCCTACAGGTTGATGAAGAGAAGATTCGAGCCATACAAGAATGGCCAACACCAGGAAACATCAGCCAAGTAAGGAGCTTCCACGGACTGGCCAGCTTCTATAGGAGATTCGTGCCCAACTTCAGCAGTATTGCCTCACCACTGACGGCAGTAGTGAAGAAGAACGTGGATTCAGCTGGGGAGAAGCCCAGGAGAACGCATTCCAGGCCTTGAAGGACAGCCTTACACATGCACCAGTGCTAGTCCTGCCCGACTTCAACAAGACATTTGAAGTGGAGTGTGATGCCTCTGGAATAGGCATAGGAGCAGTGCTAACTCAAGGAGGGAGACCAGTGGCATACTTCAGTGAGAAGCTAGGTGGTGCCTCACTGAACTACCCCACTTATGACAAGGAGCTCTATGCCCTTGTCCGAGCATTGGAGACTTGGCAGCATTACTTGCTGTCCAAGGAGTTTGTGATCCACACTGATCACGAGACTCTCAAACACCTCAGAGGGCAAACCAATCTCAAGAGGAGACATGCCAGGTGGATGGAGTTCATAGAGACCTTCCGTACATCATCAAGTACAAGAAGGGCAAAGACAATGTGGTAGCCGATGCACTATCAAGGAGGTTTGCCTTGATATCAACCATGGAGGCAAAGGTCCTAGGATTCGAGCACATCAAGGATCTATACAAGGATGATCCTGACCTTGCTGAGAGCTACAAGGAGTGTAGCACAGGGAGTCATGGCAAATTCTACATCCATGAGGGATTCTTGTTCCGAGAAAGAAGGCTGTGCATACCACAGGATCACTAAGGGAGCTTATCATCCGAGAAGCTCATGGAGGAGGACTCATGGGCCACTTTGGTGTCGACAAGACTCTAGCAGTGGTCAAGGAGCACTTCTACTGGCCACACATCAAGAGGACAGTAGAAGCACATTGTGCAAGATGCATTACTTGCAAGAAGGCAAAGTCCCGAGTGCAACCTCACGGGTTGTATCTCCCACTGCCCATACCAACACATCCATGGGTGGACATCTCGATGGATTTTGTTCTAGGTCTGCCCAAGATCAACCACAAAGATGCAATCTTTGTAGTGGTGGACAGATTCTCCAAGATGGCACATTTCATCCCATGTGCCAATGTCAATGATGCCACACAAACAGCTGAGCTGTTCTTCAGGGAGATAGTACGGCTTCATGGAGTGCCAAGGACCATCGTATCAGATAGGGACACCAAGTTCCTCAGCCATTTCTGGAGGACCCTTTGGAGAAAACTAGGCACGAAGCTACTCTTCTCAACCACTTGCCATCCTCAAACCGATGGCCAAACTGAAGTTGTCAACAGGACCCTATCAACTCTTCTCAGAACAACACTAGGGAAGAACCTAAAGACTTGGGTGGAGTGCCTGCCATTCATTGAGTTCGCCTACAACCGAGCCGTGCACTCAGCAACCAAGAAGACCCCATTTGAAGTGGTATACGGTTTCAACCCTCTCACCCCATTGGAGCAAACACCACTGCCACCAGCTGAGATGACCAACCTCAACGGAGCATCCAAAGCAGAGTTCATAAGGAGGTTACACCAGAAGGTAGCAGAGAACTTGGAGAAGAGGACCGGACAGTACGTGACTCATGCCAACAAAGGAAGAAAGGAGGTGATCTTTCAACCAGGCGATTGGGTGTGGCTACACCTACGGCAGGAGAGGTTCCCAAACCTAAGGAGTTCCAAGCTAGCACCAAGAGGAGATGGACCATTCAGAGTGCTCGAGAGGAATCAACAACAACGCCTACCGGATCGAGCTTCCAGGTGAGTTTAATGTGTCCAATACGTTCAATGTTACTGACTTGGCCCCTTTCCATGCAGATGATCCAGTTTTGAGGACAAAACCTACTGAAGAGGGAGGGAATGATGAGGACATCAGGTCGTACATCCAGCCAGGAGACCAGACTGGCCGACCAGGAAGCTTGCCCGAGACAGCAGGACCATCTGGCGCGCCTGCCGGACCAGACAGTACCGCCGGACCCTCGACCTATAGGACCAGACCGGTCAACATCGCCGGCGGAGAGGCCCAAGCTTCCGGCACACTTGGTGGGGACGTGAATGACACCGCCGGTCCCCCTGATGACACCGCCGACTCCGGGATCAACTTGGCCGGTCCTGAAGTCATTCCGGCCAGTACCGCGCACAATCCAGCCGGTACAGGCCATCCAGCCGAGTACACGCACACTTCCACTTCTACACAAGAGGACTCGGACCAAATGAGCTACCAGCTCCAGGACATGCACTTAGAGGAAGTATCTACACCAGTGGTACCTCCAGGAGCAATGACAAGAAGCAGATCAAGAGCACTCTTCCACAAATTCAGCTTATGGGTCGACAAGCTTCTAGAGGAAGAGCAGCTAAGGACAATGGGCCAGAAGAGCAAATTAGAGTCCAAAGGCTTCTCAACAACACAAGGAACATCAGAGACTTGGGCTTTTGTGGCAAGAGAGGTCAGGGCCCAAAGATATTTAACCCTACTCCAAGTCGAAGACTAGGAGCAAGGCGCGTGCATGCCACAAGGACGGCCACCTTCCATTTCTTGGCCGTGAGGTGAGTTAAGGTAAGTTTACATTCGAATATATGCCTCTTTCTGTTTTGCAGGGTAGGATCTAGTTGCTTTACATTTTTGAGTCAAGAACATTTTAGGAATAGGTCCTTTTTCGGTTATACACTTTTGTATCTTTTCCTTTTGTGCACTTTTGTAAACTTTCCTTTTCTTTATTTGAGTCGACCCTAGAAGGTCAAGCTGTCGAGCATATTAATAAGGCTCCTTCCAGCATTGTAGTTCGACAACCTTTTGATTATTAATAAAGTAGAACTTTTTCCTACAAGCTTTCTCTCAAAAGAGACTTGTGCGCTTAGAACCTAGTTGAGACCAGCCCTCCTAGCTCTAAGTTTGTGATTTATCACGAGGTTCATCACCCCTCGTGTGGTTCACTTCACCCTTCCATCGTTTACCAACCAGAAAACCCCTATCCAGAAGCCTAGGTTGAGTTCCTCACCTAATCTTCTACAAACAGCCCACGCGCATACATCCTTGAATCAAGGCTTGTATCATTTTGGTATCAGAGCTTAAAGCTCCTAAACCAGGTTGTTTCTATCCTTTTGCTTGTTTTGTTTTGTGTTCTTGCATTAGTTTAAGTCGCATTCAAGAAAAATAAAAAAAAATAACCTCAAACTCCAAACCGAGTGCATCTAGCCTCCTACGTGTATCACTAGGGTTTAGATTCACTTTTTGCATTGCATACACGTTTTTCTTTTTGTTTAATTCATATTTCCATTAGTTTTAAGTTAAATTAAAAAGAAAACAAAAAGAAAAGAAAAGAAACTAGGAAAATACACAAAAGAATTCAAATTGGACAGCTAGCACAAGTTGTCTAGGAAGTTTCCTTTTTTTCGAATTTCCTTTCCTTAGGATTTTCCTTTTTGCATTTTTTTCAAATCCCATATAAAAAGAAACTCTCCTAATAATTTAGGAGCACCCTAATTATCTTCTTTCTTTGTAGCACACATGGGAGAAGAGAATAGAGACGCAGCTGAAGCCATGATGGCCATGTTCACCACACTCCAAACACAACTCGCATCCATAGGCGAGAGGTTGGAGCCGTGGAGAGACCAGTAAGATTCCAGGCCATAAGGCACGTGAGAGCTGAGCAAGACCATCCTGAGGGTCCTGAGTACCTTAGGACACGGCACTAACAGGAGGAACCCCAGCCAGATGGAGATGAGGACACGCAACCTCATAACTATCACCATAGGCCGAGAGGACCTCCACGGCAACCAGAGGCAGAAGATGATGGCTTTGAGCCATATGGTCTTCACCAGAGACCAAGAATGCCTCCTAGACGTCATGAGGATGGAGATGAACACACCTATAACCGGGTAATTCATCCTGATGTTAAACTAACTCCTCCAACTTTTGCAGGAAAAGTAGACCCCGAGGCTTACCTAGATTGGGAGAAGCGAATGGATCATATCTTTGATCACTACAACCAACCAGGACCTAGGAGAGTCTCAATGGCAGTAGCACAACTCACGGACAATGCCCTCATCTGGTGGGATCGTGAGGTATCTGACAGAAGGAGGAAGAGAATGAGGCCCGTAGACTCATGGGTCGACATGAAAGACCTCATGCGACAAAGGTATGTTCCACCTTACTTTCATAGGGATTTGCAACGACGTTTTCGTACTCTTAAGCAGGGTACCAGATCAGTAGAGGAGTACTATGAAGAGTTCGAGAGGTTAAGGAACAGATTGGAGCTCAATGATGATGAAGAAGCATTGATGGCGCAATTCTTGGATGGACTCCAAGAAAGGATCAGCTGCAAGGTGGAAAGGCAAATCTACAACGACTTCAAGGACTTGTTCCACCTATCTGTGCAAGCTGAACAGCACATCAAACGTAAGAGCCAAGACATCCGCAGCAAGCCTAGGACACCTTGGGCACCAAGAAACATGCCTAAGACAGTGGACAAAGGCAAAAGTGTAGAGATCGAGTCAAGGTTCAAGAGCAAGCCTCCTGAACCCACCCGTGACCAGAGAGAGCCTGGTAAGTCTTCTAACCCTCAAAGATCACGTGACATAACTTGTTTCAAGTGTAGGGGACGTGGACACATCTCAAGGGAGTGCCCAAACAACCGAGTCATGCTGATTACGGAGGCAAGAGAATATGAGTCCCAAGATGAAGAGGACAATGAACCAGAAGGAGAGTACGGTGACATTGAGTACCCTGATGTGGGGGAAGTGCTGGTCACTAGACGTATCCTCAGTGCAATGGTGGATCCTTCAGAGACCATCCAAAGGGAGAACATCTTCCACAGCCGTTGCACCATCAAAGGAAAGGTATGTAACCTCATCATAGATGGTGGTTCTTGCACTAACGTTGCTAGTGCGTATATGGTTGATAAGCTAGGTCTAGGGAGGACACGGCATCCTCGACCATATAGACTGAGATGGCTTGATGACAAAGTGGAGCTCAAGATTCATGAGCAAGTCACTGTGCCATTCAGTGTGGGCAAGTACCAAGACCAGGTCGTGTGCGACGTGGTGCCCATGCAAGCTGGCCATCTTCTACTAGGAAGACCATGGCAATTTGACAAAGAGACCAGGCATGAGGGCCGAACCAATCTATACACCTTCGTGCATGACAAGAGGAAGGTCAGCCTAGCTCCTCTTACACCTGCCCAAGTACATGAGCTACAACTCCAAATGAGTAAGGAAAAGAAACTTGTCAAGTCTAACTTTCTTATTCAACCTAGTCATGTCCGGAGAGCTTTAGCCTCGAAGGACTTAATGTTACTAATGGTTTTCAAGGAAGTGTTGAGTATAGAACAGGGACAGGTAGAGTATTGACATAGGAAAATCAAATAAGACCTATCTTGACCTACAAGGCAAGTGTGAGCACGAAAATTCAGTTTGAATAACAAGGGAAATGAAAAAGGATGGGTTATTATTAACCACATGGTTGAAATGGTTAAATAGCTACCTTGGGAGAAGAATCAAGGTGAAAAAGTCATGCCCATGCTGCACACAGTCTTGGCAACCACACCAAATAGTCATGCCCATGCTGCACACAGTCTTGGCAACCACACCAAACAGTCATGCCCATGCTGTCTCCTCTCTTCTCATTGGTTGTTGACAGGCTCCTCCTCTATTCAAACTCATCCACAAGTTTGAATTCGTTTTCTTTTGTGTTCACATTGTAAATCCTTTATAAAAGGGCTGTAAAGACTCAATGTATAATATACTCTTAGGAGATTCTTCTCCATAAGTCTAAGTCATTTCTCATACTTCTCTTCGAGTTTTCAGATTCAATTCTTCACATTTCTCCTCTATAATCTCAATATTCTTACATGGTATCAGAGCATAAGATCATTCTCTTATCTTTTCTACTCAAATCTCTCAGCTTCTAATCTAAAATTCTGTCAAAAATCTCTTAGTCTTTAGACTAAAAACTCACGGTTTCATTCAACCATAAAAGCTGCTTCCTTTGAGCTCTTCAAAGCCTAACAATGGAGGATACAGTTCAAATTAGTTCCAGCCTGAAACCTACGGTGATAGCAGTAGTTCTCAAAGGCTTGAACTACACATTATGGTCAAGAACCATCAAGACAGCCATTTGTGGCAAGGACTTTGGAATCACATCTTGGAGGATAATACTCCATCTATAGATGATCCAAAGGAGAAGAAGGATGAGGCAACAAGAAAAGAAGAAGCTAGGTGGTTCCAAGAAGATCAATCAGTCCTTGGATTCCTCCAAAATTCATTGGACCCATCCATTCTTGAAGCTTATTCACATTGTGAAACTGCCAAGTCTCTTTGGGACACTCTCAAGAGGGTGTATGGGGATGTTTCAAACCTCAGCCGTGTGTATGAGGTTAAGAAGGCTCTCAATGATCTACACCAAGAGGATATGGAGTTCACAAAATTCCTGGGCAAGTTCCAGTCAACATGGTCCGAGCTTGACATGTTGAGACCAAGTTCTATGGATCCAAAGGTGCTTAATGAAAGGAAGGAACAAGACAAGATATTTGGGCTCCTTCTCAACCTAAATCCAGCCTTTAAGGATGTGATTAAGTCCATCCTGAGAGAGCCAAAACTCCCTGATTTCGAAGAGGTGTGCTCACGGATTCAAAAGGAGCAAGGCAACATTGGTTTGTTTGGTGGTAAAGGAGAACTAGTCATGGCCAACAAAAGCGTGTTTAAGCAAGAGGATAGGAAGAGTGTGATGTGTGAGCATTGTAAGAGGAATGGCCACATCAAGGACAAGTGCTGGATACTTCATCCTCATCTCAAGCCAAAACGGTTCAAGGATTCAAAGGCTAACATCTCTCAAATGGTTGCGACTGAACCGGCAAGTTCATCCAACCAAGGAGGGGAGCTAGCTATGAATGTATCCATGGAGTATGTTAAGAAGAGTGACTTGGAGGATCTCATCAAGGCCTATGCCTCAAAACTCTCGGGTATCACACTCTACTCCCATAAATCGCTTGATAAACCAGATCATAAGTTGGTAGTGGATTCAGGTGCTTCTCACCATATGATTAGCAATGCTAGGTTGTTAAAGAACATTGAACCATGTCTAGGACAAGTAACTATAGCTGATGGTAAGGGTATTCCAATTGAAGGAACCGGAAAATTAAGACTATTTGACAAAGAAACTAATGCATTCTTTGTACCTAAATTTAAGTCTAATCTAGTTTCTGTCAAAAGGCTACTAAAGACCTCAATTGCAATGTTACATTTGGGCCTAACAATGTTTACTTTCAGGATATTAAGAGTGGTAAGATACTTGGAGGTGGTGTAACTCAAGATGAGCTCTATGTTCTTGAAGACCCTCCAAGCAATTTGGATTCCTTAGCTTTCAAATCCTGTGTTTTTGCTAATAAAGATGTCTTATGGCATGCTAGATCAGGACATCCTCATGCTCGTGCTTTAAGCTTAATAATTCCTAATGTCGCTTATGATCACTCAGTTTGTGAGGCTTGTATCCTTGGCAAACATTGTCGTGTTGTTTTTCCTAAATCGTCTACAATTTATGAGCATTGCTTTGATTTAGTACATTCCGATGTTTGGACCTCACCTTACATGTCTAGAGATAGGAATAAATACTTTGTGACCTTTATAGATGAGAAATCAAAATATACATGGGTTACATTACTTCCATCTAAAGATAGGGTTTATGAGGCATTTATAAACTTTCATAATTATGTTACTAATCAATTCAATGCCAAGATCAAAGTGTTAAGATCAGATAATGGAGGGGAATACACAAGTCAAAGATTCAAAGCTCATCTAAACAAACATGGAATACTACATCAAACTAGCTGTCCACACACCACAACAAAATGGAGTTGCTGAAAGGAAGAACCGACACTTAATGGAAGTAGCAAGATCCATGATGTTTCATACCAATGTTCCTAAAAGTTTTGGGGAGATGCAGTCTTGGTTGCTTGCTACCTCATCAATCGGATTCCAACCAAAGTCTTGCAAGATATATCCCCATTTGAGGTACTCAATAAAACTAAACCTTCCATTGATCATTTACGTGTATTTGGGTGTGTGCTTTGTGTATGTTCCAGGTGATCTAAGAAACAAGTTGGAGGCAAAGAGCATCAAGTGTATGTTCCTTGGATATTCGACAACACAAAAGGGTTATAAGTGCTATGATCCGAGCAACAACAGGACATATGTGTCTAGAGATGTCAAGTTCATAGAAGAACAAAGCTATTATGATCAGAAAGATTGGGAAGGATTGAAAGATCTCTCAAGGTCACCTTCTGATTTGGCTACGAGTTTGAGGTTTCTCTTGAATCATTTGGGAAATGATCTGCCAAAGGATTCAAGACACGAAGAAACAAGAACCTTAAGTAGTTCACAAGATACCCAAGAGAATGAACAAGGGGTGGTAACTCAAGAACCAACTCCAATCCAAGAAGAAGCTATGGCCCAAAATCAAGAACAAGACGACTTGGAAGTGGGTATAGAGGAACCTATTCACCAAATGGAAGAGGAAACGGTTGTAGAGGAGGCTGCACCACCTGTTCAGCATTTAAGGAGGAGTACTAGACTTAGGAACACTAGGGTATTCTACAACAACCAGGCCGTGGCTCATCCCATACAAGCTGTTTGTTCCCTTGACCTCTTGCCATCTAGTCATCAAGCATTCCTTGGAAAGATTGAACAAAGTCAGATTCAAAGGACTTATGAAGAAGCTGAGAGCAAGAAAGAATGGTTAGATGCAGTAAGAGATGAGAAGGGAGCTATGGAAAGGAATCATACATGGGATATACAAGAACTTCCCAAAGGCAAGAAGGCTGTGAGTTCCAAGTGGGTGTTCACCATCAAGTATAAGAGCAATGGGGACATAGAAAGGTACAAGGCACGTCTAGTTGCAAGAGGTTTCACTCAGACATATGGAGAGGACTATACTGATACATTTGCACCGGTGGCTAAGCTACACACCGTAAGGGTTGTTCTTTCACTAGCTATGAATCTGACTTGGGACTTATGGCAAATGGATGTCAAGAACGCATTCCTACAAGGAGAACTTGAAGAGGAAGTGTATATGACTCCACCACCAGGCCTTGAAGATTTTTGCAAAGAGGGACAGGTTCTAAGACTTAGGAAGGCAATATATGGGTTGAAGCAGTCACCAAGGGCCTGGTATTACAAATTAAGCTCCACACTTACTGATAATGGGTTTAGGAAATCCCATTCAGATCATACTTTGTTCACTCGTCAAAACTCCAAAGGAATCGTGGCGGTCTTGGTTTATGTGGATGACCTTATCATCACAGGAGATGATAAGGAAGGAATTCAGTCCACAAAGGCCTTCTTAAACAGATCATTTGACATCAAGGATCTTGGAGAGTTGAAGTACTTCTTGGGTATTGAAGTGTGTCGGTCTCAAGAAGGGCTCTTTCTATCCCAAAGAAAGTATGCTCTTGATCTGTTGACAGACACGGGAAAGCTTGGGGCTAAACCGGCCAAAACTCCTCTTGAAGATGGCTACAAGGTCAACGGAAAGGGGGAGAAAGCTGATGAGTTATTTAAGGATGTTTCTCAATATAGGAGACTAGTTGGGAAGCTGATCTACCTCACCCTCACACGACCAGACTTGTGTTTTGCTGTGAATCAAGTAAGTCAACATATGCAAAAGCCTACTGTATATCATTGGAGCATGGTAGAAAGGATCCTTAGATACATCAAAGGATCTCCTGGTCAAGGTATATGGATGGGCAAGAATGGGAACACTGAGATTGTCGGGTATTGTGATGCGGATTGGGCTGGTGATAGGGTGGATAGGAAATCAACCACTGGGTATTGCACCTTCGTTGGTGGGAACTTAGTCACTTGGAAGACTAAGAAGCAGAAGGTGGTATCATGTTCTAGTGCTGAAGCAGAATATAGGGCTATGAGGAAGCTGACAAATGAAGTAACTTGGCTCAAAGCACTCTTGAAAGATTTCGGTATTGCACAACCAGGGCCAATTACCTTCCATTGTGATAATCAGGCAGCCATTCACATAGCTTCAAACTCAGTGTTTCACGAGAGGACCAAGCACATAGAGATCGAGTGCCATAAGGTTAGGGAGAAAGTTCAAGATGGAACCATTCTGCCATGTTATACAAGGAGTGAAGACCAACTAGCTGACATCTTCACAAAGGCAGCAAGTCTCAAAGTTTGCAAGAACATCTTTAGCAAACTTGGGCTTGTTGATTTATCACACCCATGATCAAAGGTCTCCTAATCCAAGAGCAACACACTCTTTTCCCTTATTAAGGTTTTGTCCCAAGTGGTTTTCCTTAATAAGGTTTTTAATGAGGTGTTGCCTTGGGTTCCCAAGCTTAAGACTTTAGGGTGATTCCAAAGTCTTTAGCTTGAGGGGGAGTATTGACATAGGAAAATCAAATAAGACCTATCTTGACCTACAAAGCAAGTGCGAGCACGAAAATTCAATTTGAATAACAAGGGAAATGAAAAAGGATGGGTTATTATTAACCACATGGTTGAAATGGTTAAATAGCTACCTTGGGAGAAGAATCAAGGTGGAAAAGTCATGCCCATGCTGCACACAGTCTTGGCAACCACACCAAACAGTCATGCCCATGCTGTCTCCTCTCTTGGCAACCACACCAAACAGTCATGCCCATGCTGTCTCCTCTCTTCTCATTTGTTGTTGACAGGCTCCTCCTCTATTCAAACTCATCCACAAGTTTGAATTCGTTTTCTTTTGTGTTCACATTGTAAATCCTCTATAAAAGGGCTGTAAAGACTCAATGTATAATATACTCTTAGGAGATTCTTCTCCATAAGTCTAAGTCATTTCTCATTTTCTCATACTTCTCTTTGAGTTTTCAGATTCAATTCTTCACATTTCTCCTCTATAATCTCAATATTCTTACATAGAGCTACCTCATGAAGTAGCGACACTCCACGCATTATGCTTCATTAATAAGCCTTTACACAATGACCACCAATGATTAGTTCAGAATGATCATTTTAACTGGCTGGTCAACTTGACTTGTCCGCACAGAATAGGATGTAACGTTTGATTCTGAGCTCAAAATAACACGAATCCAATGGCCACTTTAAGCTAGCTCAACTTTCTATATTCTGAAAAATTTAAGAACTGAAATAGCTATGACAAAGCCTCCAAATAATCGAATCTATCGCAAAATATGTGATGCCACGCATTATTCTTCATTAATAAGCCTATACTCCATGAGAACCAATATAAGTTTAGAATGATCATTTTCACTCGCCGGTAAACTTGACATTTCCACACAAAATCGTCTGTAACTTTTGATTGAGAACTCAGATTGACGTGAATCCAACGCCCACGTTAAGCTAGCTCAATTTTCTCTATTGTAACAAAATTTAAGACTTAAATAGCTACAAAAAAAATCCTCAAAGTAATCGAATTTATCGCTAACTGTGTGATGCAACACATTATGTTTCATTAATAAGCCTTTTCTGAATGAGCACCAATGATAAGTTTAGAATAATCATTTGACCTGCCCAATCAACTTTACATGTCCACACAAAATGTCCGTAACTTCCGATTCAAAGCTCCGAATGACATGAATCCAACGCCCATGTTAAGCTAGCTTGATTTTCTATATTATGAAAAATTTTAAGGCAGAAATAGCTACCTCAAAGCCTCCAAGTATTCTAATATATCACAAACTGCTTGATGCCATGCATTATGCTTCATCAATAAGTTTTTACTCAGTGAGCACCAATGATCAATTTAATATGATCATTTTAACTTGCCGCTCAACTTGACATGTCCGACAAAATCAGCGGTAACTTTTGATTAAGAGCTCTGAATGCCACAATCTAACACCCACGTTAAGCTAGCTCAATTTTCTCTATTGTTACAACATTTAGGACTAAAATAGCTATGAAAAAGCCTCCAAGTAATCGAATCTATCGCCAACTGCGTGATGCCATGCATTATGATAGGAACAACCGCGCTGGTCGTAATAGATCGACTTTCATGCTGAAGCAAGAACTAGCATGAAAGTTCCATTTCAGGGAAGGACAACGTACCCATGATACTTTCTGTTTTATTGAGCCCTGCTTTGGTCTCTGGTTTGATGGTTGCACGTGCTAAAAATCCGGTACATTCCGTTTTGTTTCCCATCCCAGTCTTTCGCGACACTTCATGATGAGGTCATCAGCCCAAACACCGGCCAACTGCCCGGCCCGGCCGGCCCAAGGAACACAAAGGCGGCCAAATACGCGCAAAAGGATACATGTGTGTATCTTCATGAATCCAAGCTTAACCAAGAAGCGGCCAGCCAAGACCAAACCTGGCCTACAATCCTGACTCACAGAGGACACGCGGCGACATGCAGCTCACCCAAAACAAGGCCAGATCAAGTCATGTACCATACATCAAATTGGAGTTTTCGAAACTTACCATACTTAGAACTTTCCTTATATGAAAGTCTCCAAACGTTTCTTTGGCGACCGGGAGACTTTTTTGTACTTGTAGGAGTTCCCTTAAGCACTTCTAGAAGCTCAAACACGCCTTGGACCAGGCGGGTCCATCCGTGCCTTCAAATGAACCGATTGGAGCCGTTTATGGCAAGTGAGATGGCCAACTGGTTTAATCACTTGCAAACCAAAACATGGCGTCCAGGAGATATTATTAAGGCCCTAAGGAAGCCCAAAATAAACCTACCATGCACCAGCCACCAGAGGATCAGGCGAATCCCTTTCCTCCAAGACTTGCCATATATGGACCGAAGTGCACTTAATGTGTTCAGATTGCAATATCTCTATTCCTTGCAAATTGGGCACGTATTGAAGACTTTTCAAAGCATCCAGGATGTACCTAGACACCTTACATTCGCCCCAAAGCTCTCAAGATTCAAGCATATACACTTTCCTTGTTGGCCAAACTAGACATTAATGGCCAACAGCCATATATTTTAAATATATGATTTCCTTTTCTCTTTTTTTAGGTTTAGGACCGTTGCTAAGAGCACTATATAAGCTCAGCACGACCTCATTGTAAAGATAGACCACCATTGAAATTAAATTTGAATACAAAGTATTTTCTTCAAAGCCTTGTCTTTGAGTCTTGTTCTTGTTCTTTAGAAACTAAGTGTGTGATTCACTTCCTTTCTATTGAAGCCACGGCCAGGTTAGTTTGAGAGATTCAAACTCCCTTGGTTCACCTTTGATCGTGTGATTCGATCAAAACCCCCTCCTTTTAGTTCTCTTGCCCGCTTAAGCCAAGAGAGATTCTCGGTCTTGCGAGTCACGGCCGTACCGCTTGTGAGATTGATATTCAATCTTACATCACTTCAGGTTTACTTCTTTTGTTAGGTCTCGACTTCTTCGCTATGATCTTCCCAGTAGTTCATATAGGAGCTATAGCCGTTTCATTCCTTTTCGTTTACTCAATGAGCAACGATGATAAGTTTAAAATGATCATTTCAACTTGATATGTACGCACTAAATTGTCCGTAACTTTTTATTTAGAGTTAATAATGGCACGAATTCAATGCCCACGTTAAGCTAGCTCAATTTTCTATATTCTGACTAAATTTAAGACCAGAATAGCTATGACAAACCCTCTAAGTAATCTAATCTATCCCAAACTGCGTGATGCCATGAATTATGCTTTATTTTACACCTTTACTCAATGAGCACCAATGTTCAGTTTAGAATGATCATTTTAACTAGCTGATCAACTTGACATGTATGCACTAAATTGTCTTTAGTTTTTAATTTAGAGCTCAAAATGAGATGAATCGATTGCCAACGTAAAGCAAGCCCAATATCCCATATTGTGACAACATTTGAGACTAAAAGAGCTACGACAAAGCCTCAAAATAATCCAATATATCCCAAACTGCATGATGCCATGCATTATCCTTCATTTGTAAACCTTTGCTCAATGAGCACCAATGATCAGTTCAGAATATTCATTTTAACAGGCCGATCAACTAGACATGTCCACTCTAAATCGTATGTAACTTTTCATTTACATTTTTGGAATGTAACGAATCCAATGCCCAAGTAAAGCTAGCTCAATATTCCATATTTTTACAATATTTGAGACTGAATGAGCTACGACAAAGCCTCCAACTTATCCAATATATCCCAATTTGCGTGATGCCATGGATTATTCTTTATTTACAAACCCTTACTCAAGGAGCAGCAATGATCAGTTTAGAATGTTCATTCTAACTGGCCGCTCAACTTGATATGTTCGCACTAAATTGTGTGTAACTTTTATTTATAGTTAATAATGGCACTAATTCAATGCCCACCTTAAGCTAGCTCAATTTTCTATATTCTGACTACATTTAAGACCGGAATAGCTTTGACAAACCTTCCAAGTAATCTAATCTATCCCAAACTACGTGATGCCATGCATTATTCTTTATTTATACGCTTCTACTCAATGAGCACCAATGATCATTTTAGAATGATCATTTTAACTAGCTGATCAACTTGACTTGTCCGCACTAAATTGTCTTTAACTTTCATTTTAGAGCTCAAAATGAGATGAACCCACTGCCCGAGTTAAGATAACCCAGTTTTTCATATTGTGACAACATTTGAGACTGAAAGAGCTACGACAAATCCTTAAAACAATCCAATATATCCCAAACTGCATGATGCCATGCATTATCCTTCATTTGTAAACCTTTGCTCAATGAGCACCAATGATCAGTCTAGAATGTTCATTTTAACTAGCCAATTAATTTGAGATGTCCACTCTAAATCGTACGAAACTTTTGATTTACATTTTCGGAATTTAAAGAATCCAACGCCCAAGTAAAGCTAGCACAATTTTCTCTATTGTGATAAAATTGAAGACCAAAGTAGCTACGAGAAATCCTCCAAGTAATCCAATCTATCCCAAACTACGTGATGCCATGCATTATGATTCATTTCTACGCCTTCATTCAATGAGCACCAATGATCAGTTTAGAATGATAATTTTATTTGGCTGATCAACTTGAGATGTCTGCACTAAATAATCAGTAACTTTTGATTTCGAGTTCATAATGACACGAATCCAACGCCCACATTAAGGTAGCTCAATTTTCTTTATTGTGACAAAATTTAAGACGGAAAGAGCTAGGACAAAGCCTCCAAGTAATACAATATATCCCGAACTGTGTGATGTGATGCATTATGCTTCAATTATACGCCCTTATTAAATGAGAACCAATCAGTTTAGAATGATCATTTTAACTAGCTGGTCAACTAGACATTTCCGCACAGAATTGTCTTTAACTTTTGATTTAAAGCTCAAAATGAGATGAATCCAATGCCCACGTTAAGCGAGCTCCATTTTCCATATTGTGAAAACATTTGAGGTGTTAAGAGCTACGACAATGCCTCAAAGTAATCCAATATATCCCAAACTGTGTGATGTCATGCATTATACTTCATTCATAAACCTTTGCTCAATGAGCACCAATAATCGTATGTAACCTTTGATTTACATTTCAGAATGACAAGAATCCTATGCCCAAGTAAAGTTACCTCAATATTCGATATTGTGACAATATTTGAGACTGAAAAAGCTTCAACAAAGCCTCCAAGTAATCCAATCTATCCCAAACTGCGTGATACCATGCACTATCCTTTTCTTATAGGCGTTTACTCGAGGAGCACCAATGATCAGATTAGTATGATCATTTTCATTAGCCGATCTACTTGACATGCCCGCACTAAATCGTCCGTAACTTTTGATTTTTAGTTTAGAATGACACAAATCCAAGGTCAACGGTAAAATAGCTCAATATTGCATATTGTGACAATATTTGAGACCGAAAGAGCTACGACAAAGCTTTAAGTAATCCAATCTATCCCAATCTGTGTGATGCCATGGATTATGCTTTATTTATAAGCCTTTACTCAAGGAGCATCAATGTTCAGTTTAGAATGTTCATTTTAACTGGCCGATCAACTTGACATGTACGCACTAAATTGTCCCTAACTTTTGATGCAGACTTAAAAATGACACAAATCCAACGCCCACATTAAGCATTCTCAATTTTCTAGATTATGACAAAATTTAAGACCAAAATAGCTACGACAAACCCTCCACATAATCTAATATATCCCAAACTGCTTGATGCCATGCATTATGCTTTATTTATACACCTTTACTCAATGTGCACCAGTGATCAGTTTATAATGATAATTTTAACTAGTTGATCAACTTGACCTGTCCGCACTACAATGTCTTTAACTTTTAATTTTGAGCTCAAAATGAGATGAATCCAACCCCATGTTAAGCTAGCCCAATTTTCCATATTGTGACAACATTTGAGACTCAAAGAGCTACGACAAAGCCTCAAAATAATCCAATATGTCCCAAACAGCATGATGCCATGCATTATCCTTCATTTGTAAACCTTTATTCAATGAGCACCAATGATCAGTTTAGAATGTTCATTTTAACTGGCCGATCAACTTGACATGTCCACACTAAATCGTACTTATATTTTGATTTACATTTCTGAATGACACGAGTCCAGTGTCCAAGTAAAGCTAGCTCAATTTTCTATATTGTGATAAAATTGAAGACCAAAATAGCTACAAAAAATCCTCCAAGTAATCCAATCTATCCCAAACTGCGTGATGCCATGCATTATGTTTCATTTATAGGCCATTACTCAATGAGTACCAATAATCAATTAAGAATGATCATTTTAACTGGCTGATCAACTTGAGATGTCTGCACTAAATCGTCCGTAACTTTTGATTTAGAAGTCAGAATAACACGAATCTAACGCCCATGTTAAGGTAGCTCAATTTTTTATATTGTGACTTAATTTAACACGGAAAGAGCTACGACGAAGCCTCCAAGTAATACAATCTATCCCGTACTGCGTGATGCTACACATTATGCTTCATTAATAAGCATTTACTCAATGAGCAGCAATGGTCGGTTTATAATGATCATTTCAACTGCTCGATCAACTTGACTTGTCCGCATTAAATAGTTTGAAACTTTTGAATCAGAGCTCCGAATGACACGAATCCAAAGCCTATGTTAAGCTAGCTCAAGTTTCTCTATTGTGGAAAATTTAAGACTGAAATAGCTACGACAAAGCCTCCAAGTAATCCAATCTATCGCAAAATGGTTGATGCCATGCATTATGCTTCATTAACAGGCCTTTACTTAATGAGCACGAATGATAAGTTTAGAATGATTATTTTAACAGCCCGATCAACTTGACATGTCTACACAAAATCGTCCGTAACTTTTTATTTAGAGCTCAAAATGATATGAATCCAACGCCCATGTTAAGCTAGCTCAATTTTCTATATTGTGACAAAATTTAGAATTGAAATAGCTACGAAATAGCCTCCAAGGCATCGAATCTATCGCAAACTGCATGACACCACCCATTATTCTTCATTAATAAGCCTTTATTCAAAGAGCACCAATGATCAGTTTAGAATGATCATTTGAACTGGCCGATCAACTTGACTTGTCCGCACTAAATATGTTGTAACGTACTTTTGATTCAGAGCTCAGAATGACACGAATCCAATGCCCATGTTAAGCTAGTTCAATTTTCTATGTTGTGAAAAAATTTAAGACTAAAGTACCTACGACAAAGCCACCAAGTAATCTAATCTATCGCAAACTGCTTGAAGCAATGCATTATTCTTCATCAAGAAGCTTTTACTCAATGAGCACTAATGATCAATTTAGAATGATCATTTTAACTCGCCTCTCAACTTGACATGTCCGACAAAATAGACCGTAACTTTTGATTAAGAGCTCAGAATGCCACGAATACAATGCCTCCAAGTAATCGAATAAGTTAGCTCAACTTTATATAATGTAAAAAAATTTAGGACTAAAATAGTTACGACAAAGCCTCCAAGTAATCGAATCTATTGTAAAATGTGTGATGCCACTCATTGTGCTTCATTAATAAGCATTTACTCAATGAGACCAAGGATTAGTTTAGAATTATCATTTTTCACTCGCTGATGAACTTGACATGTCTGCACAAAATCGTCTGTAAATTTTGATTCAGAGCTTAGAATGACGCGAATCCAACACACACGTTAAGCAAGCTCAATTTTCTGAATTGTGTCAAAATTTAAGCCTGAAATAGCTACGACAAAGTCTTGAAGTAATCGAATCTATTGCTAACTGTGTGATGCCACATATTATGCTTCATTAATAAGCCCTTACTGAATGCGCACCAATGTTAAGTTTAGAATGATCATTTGAACTGGCCGATCCACTTGACATGTCTACACCAAATTGTCCCTGAATGATCATTTGAACTGGCCGATCAACTTGACATGTCTACACCAAATTGTCCCTAACTTCTGATTCAGAGTTCAAAATGATACGAATTCAACGCCCACGTTAAGCTACCTCAATTTTCTATATTGTGACAAAATTAGAACTGAAATAGCTATGAAAAAGCCTTGAAGACTGCGTGAGGGCACATACTATTCTTCATTCATAAGCCTTTACTCAATGAGTATCGATGATCACTTTAGAATGATCATTTAAATTGGCCGATCAACTTGACTTGTCCGTACTAAATAGGCTGTAACTTTTGATTCAAAGCTCAAAATGACGTGAATCCAACGCCCACGTTAAGCTAGCTCAATTTTCTCTATTGTGACAAAATTTAAGACTGGTATAGCTACGATAAAGGCACAAAGTAATCGAATCTATCCCTAACTGCGTGATTCCATACATTATGGTTCATTAGTAAGCCTTTACTCAATGAGCACCAATGATAAGTTTAGAATAATCATTTGAGCTGGACGATCAACTTGACATTTCCACATAAAATCGTACGTAACTTCTAATTCAAAGCTCAGAATGACATGAATCCAACGCCCACGTTAAGATAGATCAATTTTCTATATTGTGAAAAATTTAAGACTGAAATAGCTACGACAAAGCCTCAAAGTAATCCAATCTATCGCAAAACGCTTGATGACATGCATTATGCTTCATTAATAAGCCTTTACTCAATGAGCACCAATGATAAGTTTAGAATAATCATTTGAACTGGCCGATCAACTTGACATGTCGACACAAAATTGTCCGTAACTTCTGATTCAAAGCTCAGAATGACACGAATCCAACGCCCACGTTAAGCTAGCTCAATTTTCTATATTGTGAAAAATTAAGACGTAAATAGCTACGACAAAGCCTCAAAGTAATCCGATATAACGCAAAATGCTTGATGACATGTATTATGCTTCATTAATAAGCCTTTACTCAATGAGAACCAATGATAAGTTTAGAATGATCATTTTAACTGGGCAATCAACTTGACTAGTCCACACAAAATCGTCTGCATCTTTTGATTCAGAGCTCATAATGAAGCTACGAAGAAACCTCTATGTCATCCAGTGTATCTCAAACTGCGTGAAGCCATGCATTATTCTTCATTTATAAGCCTTTACTGAAGTAGCACCAATGATCAATTTATAATTATAATTTTAACTAGCCGATAACCTTGACATGTCCGCACTAAATCATCCGTAACTTTTGATTTAGAGTTTAGAGTGACACGAATCCAACGCCCACGTTAAGGTAACTCATTATTCTATATTTTGACAAAATTAAACACGAAAAAATAGAACCAAAAAAGCCTCATAGTAATCCAATTTATCCCAAGCTGCGTGATGCCATGGATTATGCTTCTTTATAAGCCTTTACTCAAGTAGCACCAATGATCAATTTAGAATGATCATTTTAACTAGCTCATTAACCTTACATGTCGGCACGTAATCATCTTTAACTTTTGAATTAGAGCTCAAAATAACATGAATCCAACACCCACATTAACCTAGATAAATTTTCCATATTGTGAGAACATTTGAGGCTAAAAGTGCTACTACAGAACCTCCAAGGAATACAATGTATCCAAAACTGCGTGATGTCATGCATTATCCTTCATTTATAAGCCTTTACTGAAGGAGCACCAATGATCAGTTCAGAATGATCATTTTAACTAGCCGATCAACTTGACATGTATGCACCCAATCGTTTGTAACTTTTGATTTAGAGTTCAAAACGACATGAATTTAATGCCCACATTACGCTAGCTCAATTTTCTATATTGTGACAACAGTTGAGACTGAAAAAGCTATGAAAAAGCATTTAAGTAATCCAATGCATCCCAAACTGCGTGATGCGATACATTATGCTTAATTTATAAGCCTTTACTCAAGGAGCACCAATGATCAATTTATAAGGATCATTTTACCTATCTCATCAACTTGACATGTCCGCACTAAATCATCTTTAACTTTTGATTTAGAGATCAAAATAACATGAGTCCAACCCCACCTTAAGGTAGCTCAATTTTCCATATTGTGACAACATTTGAGACAGAAAGAGCTACGAAGAAACCTCTATGTCATCCAATATATCCTAAAATGCGTGAAGCGCATTATGCTTCATTTATAAGCCTTTACTGAGGGAGCACCAATGATCAATTTAGAATTATCATTTTGACTAGCCGATCAACTTGACATGTCCGCACTAAATAATCCGTAACTTTTGATTTAGAGTTCAGAATGACACGAATCCAACGCCCACATTAAGGTAACTCAATATTCTATATTATGACAAAATTTAACACCAAAATAGAACCCAAAAAGCCTACAAGTAATCCAATATATCTCAGGCTGTGTGATGCCATGGATTATGGTTCTTTATAAGTCTTTACTCAAGTAGCACCAATGATCAATTTAGAATGATCATTTTAACTAGCTGATCAACCTTACATGTCCGCACGTAATCATCTTTAACTTTTGAATTAGAGCTCAAAATAACATGAATCCAATACCCACATTAACCTAGATCAATTTTCCATATTGTGAGAACCTTTGAGACTAAACGTGCTACTTCAAAACCTCCGAGGAATAAAATGTATTCAAAACTGCGTGATGTCATGCATTATCCTTCATTATAAGCCTTTACTCAAGGAGCACCAATAATCAGTTTATAATGATCATTTTAACTCGCCGATCAACTCGACATGTACGCACCCAATCGTTTGTAACTTTTGATTTAGAGTTCAAAACGACCAGAATTAATTGCCCACGTTAAGCTAGCTCAATTTTCTATATTGTTACAAAAGTTCACACCAAGATAGCCACGAAAGAGCCTCCAAGTAATCCAATCTATCCTAAAATACGTGATGCAATGCATTATGCTTCCTTTATAAGCCTTTACTCAAGTAGCTCCAATAATCAGTTTAGAATGATCATTGTTTTTAACTAGCTGATCAACTTGACATGTCCACACTAAATTGTCTTCAACATTTGATTTGGAGCTCCAAATAACATATTGTGGCAACATTTGAGACTGAAAGAGCTACGCAAAAACTTCCATTTTATCAAATTTATGCCAAAGTACGTGAAGCCATGCATTATGCTTAATTTATAAGCCTTTACTCAAGGAGCACCAATAATCAGTTTACAATAAGTATTTTAACTGGCCGATCAACTTGACATGTCCGCACTAAATTGTCTGTCACTTTTGATTTAGATTTCGGAATGACACGAATCCAATGCCCACGCTAAGCTAGCTCAATATTCTATACTGTGACAAAATTTAACACTGAAAAAGCAACAAAAAACCTCCAAGTAATCCAATCTATCCCAAACTGCGAGATGCCTTGAATTATGTTTCATTTATAAGCATTTACTAAAGGAGCACCAATGATCAGTTTAGAATGACCATTTTAACTAACTGATCAGCCTTCCATGTCCGCAGAAAATTGTCTTTAACTTTCGATTTAGAGATCAAGATAACATGAATCCAACGCCCACATTAAGCTGGATCAATTTTCCATATTGTGAGAACATTTGACACTGAAAGAGCTACTTCGAAGCCTCCAAGTAATATAATGTATCCCAAAAAGTGTTATGCCATACATTATGCTTAATTTATAAGCCTTTACTCAAGGAACACAAATGATTATTTTAGAATGATCATTTTAACTGATCGATCAACTTGACATGTCCGCACTAAACCGTGCGTAACTTTTGATTTGGAGTTCAGAATGACACGAATCTAACGCCCACGTTAAGCTTGTTCAATTTTCCATATTGAGACAACATTTGATACTGAAAGAGCCAACATTTGATACTATGAAAAAGCTTCTAAGTAATCCAATGTATCCCAAACTATGTCAAGTCATGTATTATGCTTCATTTCTAAGTCTTTACTCAAGGAGCACCAATGATCAGTTTAGAATTATCACTTCAACCGGCCGATCAACTTGGCATGTCCACAGTAAATCGTCAGTAACCTTTGATTTAGAGTTCAGAATGACACGAATCCAACTTCCACATTAAGCTAGCTCCATATTCTATATTGTGAAAAAATGTAACACCGAAGCAGCAACGAAAAAGCGTCCAAGTTGTCCAATGTATCCCAAACTGCATGATGTCATCCATTATGCTTCTTTATAAGCCTTTACTCAGGGAGCACCGATGATCAGTTTAGAATGATCATTTTAACTAGCTGATCGACCTAACATGTCGGCACTAAATCGTCTTTAACTATTGATTTAGAGCTCAAAATAACATGAGTCCTACACCCACATTAAGCTAGCTTAATTTTCCGTATTGTGAGAATATTTGAGACTACAAGAGGTACTATAAATCCTCAAAGTAATCCAATGTATCCTAAACTGCATGATGTCATGCATTATGCTTCATTTATAAGCCTTTACTCAAGGAGCACCAATGATCAGTTTAAAATGATCATTTTAACTGATCGATCAACTTAACATGTCCACACTAAATCGGTGATAACTTTTTGTTTAGAGTTCAGAATGACACGAGTACAAAACCCACGTTAAGTTAGCTCAATTTTCTATGTCGTGACAACATTTGAGACTGAAAGAACTACAACAAAGTGTCCAAGTAATCCAATGTATCCAAACTACGTGATGCCATGCATTATTATGCTTCATTTTTATGCCATTGCTGAAGGGGCACCAATGATTAGTTTAGAATGATCATTTTAATTGGCCGACCAAGGTAACATGTACGCACTAAATCGTCTGTAACTTTTGATTCAGAGTTGTGAATGACACAAATCTAACGCCCACGTTAAGCTTGCTCAAATTTCCATATTGTGACAACATTTGAGACTGAAAGAGCTTCAAAAAAGCCTCCAAGTAATCCAATCTATCCCAAACTGTCTGATGTCATGCATTATGCTTCATTTATAAGTCTTTACTCAGGGATCACCAATGATCATTTTAGAATTATGATTTTAATTGGCAGATCAACTTAACTTGTGCGTACTAAATCGTCCGTAACTTTTGATCTAAACTTCAGAATGACACGAATCTAACGCCCACATTAATCTTGGTCAATTTTCCATATTGTGACAACTTTTGAGAATGAAAGAGCTATGAAAAAGCTTCTAAGTAGTACAATGTATCCAAATTTTGTGATGCCATGCATTATGCTTCATTTATAGCCTTTACTCAAGGAGCACCAATGATCAGTTAAGATTTAACATTTTAACTGGCCAATCAACTTGACATGTCCACACTAAATCGTCCATAATTTTTTATTTAGAGTTCAGAATGACACGAATCAAACACCCACGTTAACCTAGCTCAATTTTCTGTATTGTAACAACATTTGAGACTAAAGGAGCTACGACAAAGCATCCAAGTAATCCAATGTATCCTTACCTCCATGATGCAATGCAATATGCTTCATTTACGAGCCTTTACTCAAGGAGCACCAATGATCAGTTTCGAATTATCATTTTATCTGGCCGATAAACTTGACATGTTCACACTAAATCGTGCGTAACTTTTGATTTAGAGTTCAGATTTACACGGAAATCCAATGCCCATGTTATACTAGCTCAGTATTCTATATTGTGACAAAATTTAACACCGAAATAGCAACGAAAAAGCCTCTATGCAATCCAATCCATCCCAATTGCGTAATGCATTGTATTATGCTTCATTTATAAGCCTTTATTGCAATGGGCACCAATGATAGGTTTATAATGATTATTTTAACTAGCTGATCAACATGACAAGTATGCACTAAATCGTCTTTACCTTTTGATTTAGAGCTTAAAATGACATGAGTCCAAGGCCTACGTTAACTAGCTCAATTTTCCATATTGTGACAACATTTGAGCCTGAAAGAGCTAGTACAAAGCGTCCATGTAATCCAATGTACCCTGAATTGCGTGATGTCATGCATTATTATTCATTTATATGCCTTAACTCAAGGAGCACCATCGATCAGTTTGGAATGATCATTTTAACTGGTCGATCAACTTGACATGTCCTCACTAAATTGTCCGTAACTTTTGATTTAGAGTTCTGAATGATCATTTTACCGATGATCAGTTTAGAATGATCATTTTAACTAGCTGATCGACCTAATATGTCGGCACTAAATCGTCTTTAACTATTGATTTAGAGCTCAAAATAACATGAGTCCTACACCCACATTAAACTAGCTTAATTTTCCATATTGTGAGAACATTTGAGACTACAAGAGCAACTATGTATCCTCAAAGTAATCCAATGTATCATAAACTGCATGATGTCACGCATTATGCGTCATTTATAAGCCTTTATTCAAGGAGCACCAATGATCAGTTTAAAATGATCATTTTAACTGATCGATCAACTTGACATGTCAGCACTAAATCGGTCATAACTATTTGTTTAGAGTTCAGAATGACACGAGTCCAAAACCCACATTAAGTTAGCTCAATTTTCTATGTCGTGACAACATATGAGACTGAAAGAGCTACAACAAAGCGTCCAAGTAATCCAATGTATCCAAACTACGTGATGCCATGCATTATTATGCTTCATTCTTATGCCATTGCTGAAGGAGCACCAATGATTAGTTTAGAATGATCATTTTAATTGGCCGATCAACCTAACATGGACGCACTAAATCGTCTGTAACTTTTGATTCAGAGTTGTGAATGACACAAATCTAACACCCACGGTAAGCTTGCTCAAATTTCCATATTGTGACAACATTTGAGACTGAAAGAGCTTCGAAAAAGCCTCCAAGTAATCCAATGTATCCCAAACTGTTTGATGCCATGCATTATGCTTCATTTATAAGTCTTTACTCAAGGATCACCAATGATCATTTTAGAATTATGATTTTAATTGGCAGATCAACTTGACTTGTGCGAACTAAATCATCCGTAACTTTTGATTTAAAGTTCAGAATGACACGAATCTAACGCCCACATTAATCTTGGTCAATTTTCCATACTGTGACAACATTTGAGACTGAAAGAGCTATGAAAAAGCGTCTAAGTAATACAGTGTATCCAAATTTTTTGATGCCGTGCATTATGCTTCATTTATAGCCTTTACTCAAGGAGCACCAATGATCAGTTAAGATTTAACATTTTAACTGGCCGATCAACTTGACATGTCCACACTAAATCGTCCATAATTTTTTATTTAGAGTTCAGAATGACACAAATCAAAAACCCACGGTAACCTAGCTCAATTTTCTGTATTGTAACAACATTTGAGACTAAACGATCTACGACAAAGCGTATAAGTAATCCAATGTATCCTTACCTCCGTGATGCAATGCAATATGCTTCATTTACGAGCCTTTACTCAAGGAGCACCAATGATCAGTTTCGAATTATCATTTTATCTGGCCGATAAACTTGACATGTTCACACTAAATCGTGCGTAACTTTTGATTTAGAGTTCAGATATACACGGAAATCCAATGCCCATGTTATGCTAGCTCAATATTCTACATTATGACAAAATTTAACACCGAAATAGCAACAAAAAAGCCTCTATGCAATCCAATCCATCCCAAACTGCGTAATGCATTGTACTATGCTTCATGTATAAGCCTTTATTGCAATGGGCACCAATGATAGGTTTATAATAATTATTTTAACTAGCTGATCAACATGACAAGTACGCACTAAATCGTCTTTACCTTTTGATTTAGAGCTTAAAATGACATGAGTCCAAGGCCTACGTTAACTAGCTCAATTTTCCATATTGTGACAACATTTGAGCCTGAAAGAGCTAGTACAAAGCCTCCAAGTAATCCAATGTACCCCGAATTGCGTGATGTCATGCATTATTATTCATTTATATGCCTTTACTCAAGGAGCACCATCGATCAGTTTGGAATGATCTTTTTCACTGGTCGATCAACTTGACATATCGTCACTAAATGGTCCGTAACTTTTGATTTAGAGTTCCGAATTATACGAATCCAATGCCCATGTTAAGCTAGCTGAAATTTCTATATTGTAACAACATTTGAGACTGAAAGAGCTATGACAAAGCCTGCAAGAAATCTAATGTATCCCAAACTGCGGGATGCCACACATTATGCTTCATTTATAAGCCTTTAATCGAGGAGCACCAATAATCAATTTTGATAATCATTTCAACTGGCCGATCATCTTGACATGTCTGCACTAAATCGTCCGACACTTTTGATTTGGAGTTCAAATTGACACGAATCCAATGCCCACGTTAAGCTAGCTCAATTTTCTATATTGTTATAAAATTTAAGAACAAAATAGCCTAGCGAAAGCCTCTAAAGTAATCCAGTCTATCCAAAACTGCGTGGTGTTATGCATTATGTCTCATTTATAAGCCATTACTCAAGGAACACCAATGATCAGTTTAGAATTATCATTTTAACCGGCTGATCAACTTGAAATGTTCGTACTAAATCGTCCGTAACTTTTGATTTAGAGTTCAGAATGACAATAATCCAATGCCCATGATAAGTTAGCTAAATATTCTATATTGTGACAAAATTTAACACCTATATAGCGACGAAAAAACCTCCAAGTAATCTAATCTATCCCAAACTGCATGATGCCTTGCTTTATAAGCCTTTACTCAAGGAGCACCAGTGATAAACTTAGAGTTATCATTTTTACTGGCCGATAAACTTGACGTGACCGCAATATATCGTCTTTAACTTTTGATTTAGAGTTCCGAATGACACGAATTCAACGCCCACATTAATTTAGCTTGATATTCTATTGTTTGACAAAATTTAACACCTAAATCATAACGAAAAGGCCTCCAAGTAATCCAATCTATCCCAAACTGCATGATGTCATGCATTATGCTTCTTTATATTCATTTACTCAAGGAGCACAAATAATCAGTTTAGAATGATCCTTTTAACAGGCTGATAGACTTGACATGTACGCACTAAATCTCCAGTAACTTCTGACTTAGAGTTCAAAATGATAAGAATCAAACGCCCACGTTAAGCTAGCTCAATTTTCTATATTGTGACAAAATTTAAGACTAAAATAGCGACAAAAAAGCTTTCAAGTAATCCAATCTATCCCAAACTGCGTGATACGATGAATTATGCTTCCTTTATAAGCATTTACTGAAGGAGCACCAATGATCAGTTTAGAATGATCATTTTAACTAGCTGATCAAAATGACATGTCCACACTAAATTGTTTTTTACTTTTGATCTACATGAAGAAACCTCCAAGTAATTAATCCAAATTATCCTAAAGTGCGTGTAGCCATACATTATGCTTCGTTTATAAGCCTTTAATCAATGAGCAGCAATGACCAGTTTAGAATTATCATTTTAACTGGTCGATGAACTTGACATGTCCGCACTATATCATTTGTAATTTGTGATTTAGAGTTCAGAATGACATGAATCAAACGTCCAAGTTAAACTAGCTCAATATTCTATATTGTGACAAACTTTAAAACCGAAATAGCAACGAAAAAAGCCTCCAAAAATCCAGTCTATCCCAAACTACGTGATGCCATTCATTATGATTCTTTATAAGCCTTTACTCAAGGAGCACCAATGATGAGTTTAGAATGATCATTTTAAGTAGCTGATCAACTTGACATGTCCGCACTAAATCGTCGTTAACTTTTGATTTATAACTCAAAATAACATTAATATAACGCCTGCATTAAGCTAGATCAATTTACCATATTGTGAGAACAATTAAGACTCAAAGAGCTACTACAACGCCTCTAAGTAATACAATGTATCCCAAACTTCGTGATGCCATGCAATATGCTCCATTTATAAGCATTTAATCAAGGAACACCAATGATCAATTTAGAATGATCATTTTAACTAGATGATCAACTTGACATGTTGGCACTAAATCGTCTTTAACTTTTGATTTAGAGCTCAAAATAACATTAATCTAACACCCACATTAAGCTAGCTCAATTTGCCATATTGTGACAAAATTTGAGACTGAAAGAGCTACTACAAAACCTCCAAGTAATCCAATGTATCCCAAACTACATGATGCCATGCATTATGCTTCATTTACAAGCTGTCACTCAAGGAGCACCAATGATCAATGTAGAACGATCATTTTACCTGGCTAATCAACTTGGCATGTCTGCACTAAATCGTCTTTAACTTTAGAGCTCAAAATAACATAAGTCCAACGCCCACATTAAGCTTGCTCAATTTTCCATATTCTGACAACATTTGAGACTGAAAGAGATATGAAAAAGCCTACAAGTAATCCAATGCATCCCAAACTGCGTGATGCCATGCATTTTGCTTCATTTATAAGCCTTTACTCAAGAAGCACCAATGACAACTTGACAAATTTGCACTAAATCGTCTGTAACTTTTGATTTAGAGTTCAGAATCACATGAATCCAATGCCCACGTTAAGCTAGCTCAATTTTCTATATTGTAACAACTTTAAGACTGAAAGAGCTATAAAAAATCCTCCAAGTAATCCTATGCATCCCCAACTGCGTGATGTCATGCATTATGCTTCAATTATAAGCCTTTACTCAAGGAGCACCAATGATCAGTTTATAAGGATCATTTTAACTAACTCATCAACTTGACATGTCGCCGATAAATCGTATTTAACTTTTGATTTTGAGCTCAAAATAACACGAGTCCAACCCCACTTTAAGGTAGCTCAATTTTCCATATTGTAACAACATTTGAGACTGAAAGAGCTACGAGGAAACCTCCATGTCTCCCAATGTATCCCAAACTGCGTGAAGTCATGCATTATGTTTCATTTATAGGCCTTTGCTGAAGGAGCACCAATGATCAATTTAGAATTATCATTTTAACTGGTCGATCAACTTGACATGTCTGCACTTAATCGTACGTAACTTTTGATTTAGAGTTCAGAATGACACGAATCCAACGCCCACGTTAATGTAACTCAAAATAGAACCCAAAAAGCCTCGAAGTAATCCAATCTATCCCAGGCTGCGTGATACCATGAATTATGCTTCTTTATAAGCCTTTACTCAAGTAGCACCAATGATCAATTTAAAATGATCATTTTAACTAGCTGATCAATCTTACATGTGCACACGTAAGCATCTTTAACTTTTGAATTAGAGCTCAAAATAACATGAATCCAACACCCATATTAACCTATATCAATTTTCTATATTGTGAGATCATTTGAGACTAAAAGAGCTACTACAGAACCTCCAAGGAATACAATGTATCCCAAACTGCGTGATGTCATGCAATATTCTTCATTTATAAGCCTTTTCTCAAGGAACACTAATGATCAGTTTAGAATGATCATTTTAACTAGCCGATCAACTTGACATGTCCGCACTAAATCATCCGTTACACCCACGTTAAGGTAGCTCAATTTCCTATATTGTAACAGCATTTCTGTCTGAAAGAGCAACGACAAAGACTTCGAGTAATACAATGTATCCCAAACTGCGTGCTGCCAAGCATTATGCTTCATTTATAAGCATTTACTGAAGGAACACAAATGATTAGTTCAGAATGATTATTTTAACTGGTCGGTCAACTTGAAACGTTTCCATTAAATCGTCCGTAACTTTTGATTTGGAATTCAGAATGATATGAATCTATCGCCCACGTGAAGCTTGATAAATTTTCCATATTGTGACAACATTTGAGGCTGAAGGAGCTATGAAAAAGCTTCTAAGTAATCCAATGTATCCCAAACTATATGAAGCCATGCATTACGCTTCAATTATAAGTCTTTACTCAACGAGCACCAATGATCACTTTAGAATTATCATTTAACCGGCCTATCAACTTGGCATATCTGCAGTAAATCGTCCATAACATTTGATTTAGAGTTCAGAATGACACGAATCCAACGCCCACGTTAAGCTAGCTCCATATTCTATATTGTGACAAAATTTAACACCGAAATAGCAACGAAAAGGCGTCCAAGTTATCCAATCTATCCCAAACTACGTGATGTCATGCATTATGCTTCTCTATAAGCCTTTACTCAAGGAGCACCAATGATCAGTTTAGAATGATCATTTTAACAAGCTGATCGACCTGATATGTCGGCACTAAATTGTCTTTAACTTTTGATATAGAGCTCAAAATAACATGAGTTCTATGCCCACATTAACCTAGATTAGTTTTACATATTGTGAGAACATTTGAGACTAAAAGAGCTACTATAAATCCTCGTAGTAATCCAATGTATCCCAAACTGCATGATGTCATGCATTATGCTTCATTTATAAGCCTTTACTGAAGGAGCACCAATGATCAGTTTAAAATGATCATTTTAACTGATCGATCAACTTGACATGTCCGCACTAAATCATCCATAATTTGTTATTGAGAGTTCAGAATGATACGATTCCAACGCCCACGTTAAGTTAGCTTAATTTTCTATGTTGTGACAATATTTGAGACTAAAAGAGTGACGACAAAGCGTCCAAGTAATGCAATATATCCAAACTGTGTAATGCCATGCATTATGCTTCATTTATAAGCCTTTGCTCAAGGAGCACCAATGATTAGTTTAGATTGATCAATTTTAATTGGCCGATCAACTTGACATTTCTGCACTAAATCGTCCGTAACGTTTGATTTAGAGTTTGGAATGACACGAATCTAACGCCAACATTAAGCTTGTTAAAATTTCCATATTGTGATAACATTTGAGACAGAAAGAGTTACGAAAAAGCCTTCAAGTAATCCATTGTATCCCAAACTGCCTGATGCCATGCATTATGCTTCACTTATATGTCTTTACTCAAGGAGCACCAATGATCAGTTTAGAATTATCAATTTAACTGGCCGATCAACTTGAAATGTTCACATTAAATTGTCCAACTTTGATTTAGAGTTGAGAATGACACGAATCCAACACCCACGTTAAGCTAGCTCAATTTTCTATATTGTAACAACATTTGAGACTGAAAGAGCTACGACAAATCATCCAAGTAATCTAATGTATCCTTAATTGTTTCATGCCATGCATTATGCTTCATTTATTAGCCTTTTCTCAAAGAGCACCAATGATTAGTTTAGAATGATCATTTCAACTGGCAGATCAACTTGACTTGTGCGCACTAAATCATTTGTAACTTTTGATTTAGAGTTCTGAATGACACAAATCCCACGCGCACGTTAAGCTAGCTCAATATTCTATGTTGTAACAAAATTTAACACCAAAATAGCTACGAAAAAGCCTCCAAGTAATCCAATCCATCCCAAACTATGTGATGTATTGAATTATGCTTCATTTATAAGCCTTTACTACAATGAGCACCAATGATAGCTTTAGAATGATCATTTTAACTAGCTGATCAACCTTACATGTCCGCCCTAAATTGTCTTTAACTTTTTATTTAGAGCTCAAAATAACATGATCCAACGCCCACATTAAGCTAGATCAATTTTCCTTATTGTGAGAATATTTGACACTAAAACAGCTACTACAAAGCCTCCAAGTAATACAATCTATCCCAAACTACGTGATGTCATGCATTATGCTTCATTTATAAGCCATTACTCAAGGAACACAAATGACTAGTTTAGAATCATCATTTTAATTGGTCGATCCACTTGACATGTCCGCATGAAATCGTTCATAACTTTTGATTTAGAGTTCAGAATGACACGAATCTAACGCCCATGTTAATCTTGTTCAATTTTCCATATTAATCTTGTTCAATTTTCCATATTGTGACAACATTTGAGTCTGAAAGAGCTATGAATAAGCTTCTAAGTAATCCAATGTATCCAAACTTTGTGAAGCCATGCATTATGCTTCATTTATAAGCGTTTACTCAAGGAGCACCAATGATCAGTTAAGAATTATCATTTTAACTGGCCGATCAACTTGACATGTCCACACAAAATCGTCCATAACTTTGGATTTAGTGTTCAAAATGACATGAATCAAATACCCACATTAAGCTAGCTCAATTTTCTATATTGTAACAACATTTGAGACTGAAGGAGCTACGACAAAGTGTCTAAGTAAGCCAATGTATCCTTAACTGCATGATGTCATGCATTATGCTTCATTTATAAGCATTTACTCAAGGAGCACAAATGATTCGTTTAGAATTATCATGTTGACAGGCCGATCAACTTGACATGTCCGCACTAAATCGTCCATAACTTTTGATTTAGGGTTGAGAATGACATGGAAATCCAATGCCCATGTTAAACTAGCTCATTATTCTAAATTGTGACAAAATCTAACACTGTAATAGCATCGAAAAAGCCTCTAAGTAATCCAACCCATCCCAAATTGTGTGATGCATTGTATTATGCTTCATTTATAAGCCTTTACTACAATGGGCAGCAATGATAGGTTTATAATGATCAATTTAACTAGCTGATCAACTTGACATGTACGCACTAAATCTCCTTTACGTTTTGATTTAGAGCTTAAAATGGCATGAGTCCAAGGCCCACGTTAACTAGCTCAATTTTCCATATTGTGCCAACATTTGAGGCTGAAAGAGCTACTACAAAGCCTCCAAGTAATTCAATGTATCCCAAACTACGTGATGTCATCCATTATGATTCATTTATAAGCCTTTACTCAAGGAGCACCAACAATCAATTTAGAATGATCATTTTAACTGGCCGATCAACTGGAAAGTTCTGCACTTAATCGTCCAAGACTTTTAATTTAGAGTTCAAATTGACACGAATACAACACCCACGTTAAGCTAGCACAATTTTCTATATTGTGATAAAATTTAAGAACAAAAGAGCCTAGCAAAAGCCTCTAAATAATCCAATCTATCCCAAACTTCGTGGTGTTATGCATTATGCTTCATTTATAAGCCATTACTCAACTAACGCCAATGATCAGTTTAGAATTATCTTTTTAAATGGCTGATCAACTTGACATGTCCGTACTAAATTGTCTGTAACTTTTGATTCAGAGTTCAGAATGACACGAATCCAACGCCCATGTTAAGCTAGCTCAATATTCTATATTGTGACAAAGTTTAACACCAAAGTAGCAACGAAAAAGCCTCCAAGTAATCCAATATATCCCAAACAGAATGGAACGAATCCAATCTCACATGTCGGAACAAAATCGTCATTAACTTTTGATTTAGAGCTCAAAATAACATTAATCTAACGCCCACATTAAGCTAAATCAATTTTACATATTGTGAAAACATTTGAGACTGAAAGAGCTACTACAAGGCCTCGAAGTAATACAATGTATCACAAACTGCATGATGCCATGCAATATGCTTCATTTATAATCGTTTACTCAAGGAACACCAATGATCAGTTTAGAATTATCATTTTAACTAGCTGATCAAACTGACATGTCGGCACTAAACCGTCTTTCACTTTTGATTTAGAGCTAACACCCACATTAACACCTACAGTAAGCTAGAACAATTTTCCATATTGTGAGGACATTTGAGACTGAAAGAGCTACTACAAAGCCTCGAAGTAATACAGTGTATCCTAAGCGGCGTGATATTATGCATTATGCTTCATTTAAAAGCCTTTCTCAAGGAACACCAATGATCAATTTAGAATGATCATTTTAACTGGCCGATCAACTTGACATGTCCACACTAAATCGTCCGCATTTTTTTGTATAGAGTTCAGCATTACACAAATCCAACGCCCAGATGAAGGTATCTCAATTTTCTATATTGTATCAACATATGATACTGAAAGAGCTACGAGAAATCCTTCGAGTAATACAATGTATCCCAAACTGCGTGATGCCATGCATTATGCTTCATTTATAAGCCTTTACTCAAGGTGCACCAATGATCAGTTTAGAATGATCAGTTTAGAATTATCATTTTAACTGGCCAATCTATTTGACATATCCACACTAAATCGTCCGTAACGTTTGATTTAAAGTTCAAAATGACACGAATCAAATGCCCACGTTAATCTAGCTCAATTTTCAATATCGTAACAAAATTTATGACCATAATAGCCACGAAAAACCTCCATGTAATCCAATGTATCCCAAAATGCGTGATGCGATGCATTATGTTTCATTTATAAGCCTTTACTGAAGGAGCATCAATGATACGTTTAGAATGATCATTTTACATAGCTGATCAACTTGACATATTCGCACTAAATCGTCTTTAACATTTGATTTAGAGCTCAAAATAACATGAGTAGTCCAACACCCACTTTAAACTAGCTCAATTTTCCATATTAGGACAACATTTGAGACTGAACGAGCTACGAAAAAACCTCCAAGTAATCCAATGTATCCCCAACTGCGTGAATCCATGCATTATGATTCATTTGTAAGCACTTACTCAAGGAGCACTACTAATCAGTTTAGAATTATCGTTTTAACTGGCCGATCAACTTGACATGTCCGCACTAATTTGTTTGTAACTTTTGATTTAGAGTTTAGAATGACACGAATCCAACGCCCACATTAAGCTAGCTCAATATTCTATATTGTGACAAAATTTAACACCGAAATAGCAACGAAAAATCCTCAAAGTAGTCGAATGTATCCCAAACTGCGTAATACCATGCATTATGCTTCTTCATAAGCCTTTACTCAAGGAGCACCAATGATCATTTAAGAATGATCATTTTAAGTGGCTGATAAACTTGACATGTCCGCACTGAATCGTCTTTAACTTTTGATTTAGAGATCAAAATAACATGAGTCCAACTCCAACATTAATCTCGATCAATTTTCCATATTGTCAGAACATTTGAAACGAAAAGAGCTACTACAAAGCCTCAAAATAATACAATGTATCCCAAACTGTGTGATGCCACACATTATGCTTTTTTATAAGACTTTACTCAAGGAGCACCGATGATCAATTTAGAATGATCATTTTAACTGGCCGATCAAGTTTCCATGTTCAAACTAAATCGTCTGTAACTTTTGATTTAGAGTACAAAATAATATGAATCAAACGCCCACGTTAAGCTAGCTCAATTTTCTATATTGTCACAAAATGTAAGACCAACATAGCAACGAAAAGGCTTCCAAGTAATCCAATATATCCCTAAATGCGTGATGCGATGCATTATGTTTCATTTATAAGCGTTTACTCAAGTAGCACTAATGATCAGTTTAGAATGATCATTTTAACTATCTCATCAACTTGACATATCTGCACTAAATCGTCTTTAACATTTGATTTAGAGCTCAAAATAACATGAGTAATCCAACGCCCACCTTATGCTAGATCAATTTTCCTTATAGTGACAACATTTGATACTGAAAGAACAACGAAAAAACCTCCAAGTAATCCAATGTATCCCAAAACGTGTCAAGCCATGCATTTCATTTATAAGCCTTTACTCAAAGAGCATCAATGATCAGTTTAGAATTATCAGTTTAACTGGCTGATCAACTTGACATGTCCACACTAAATCGTTTGTAACTTATTGATTTAGAGTTTGGAATTACACAAATCCAATACACATGTTTAGTTAGCTCAATTTTCTATATTGTAACAACATTTGAGACTGAAAGAGCTATGACAAAGCCTTAAAGTAATACAATTTATCCCAAACTATGTGATGCCACGCATTATTCTTCATTTATTAGCCTTTACTCAAGGAGCACCAATGATCAGTTTAGAATGATCATTTTAAGTGGCTGATAAACTTGACATGTCCGCACTGAATCGTCCGTAAATTTTAATTTAGAGTTCAAAATGACACGAATACAACACCAATGTTAAGCTAGCTCAATTTTCTATATTAAAACAAAATTTAAGACCAAAATAGCGACGAAAAAGGCTCCTAGTTATCCAATCTTTCCCGAAATGCATGATGTGATGCATATATTTCATTTATAAGCCTTTACTCAAGGAGCACCAATGATAAATTTAGAATGATCATTTTAACTAGTTGATCTACTTGACATGTCCGCACTAAATCGTCTTTAACTTTTGATTTAGAGCTCAAAATAACATTTGTCCAACGCCCACCTTAAGCTAGTTCAATTTTCCATATTGTGACAACATGTGTGACTGAAAGAGCTATAAAAAAACCATCAAGTTATCCAATGTATCTTAAACTGCGTGAAGCCATGCATTATGCTTCATTTATGAGCATTTACTCAAAGAGCACTACTGATCAGTTTAGAATTATCATTTTAACTGGCTGATCAACTTGACATGTACGCACTAAATCATCCGTAACTTTTGATTTAGAGTTCATAATGACACGAATCCAACGCCCACGTTAATCTAGCTCAATATTCTATACTGTGATAAAACTTAACACCGAAAGAACAACGAAAAAGCCTCCAAGTAATCCAATCTATCCCAAACTGTGTGACACCATGCACTATGCTTCTTTATAAGCCTTTACTCAATGAGCACCCATTATCAGTTTAGAATGATCATTTTAACTAACTGATCAACCTATTATGTCTCCACTGAATCGTCTTTAACTTTTGATTTAGAGATCAAAATAACATGTGTCCAACACACCACATTAAGCTCGATCAATTTTCTATATTGTGAGAACATTTGAGACTGAAAGAGCTACTACAAAATTTAACACCAAAAGAGCAACGAAAAAGCCTTGAAGTAATACAATGTATCTCAAACTGCGTGATGCCATGCATTATGTTTCATTTATATTCCAATACTCAAGGAACACCATGATCAGTTTAGAATGATTATTTTAACTGGTCGATCAACTTGACATGTCAGCACTAAATCGTCCGTAAATTTTGGTTTGGAGTTAAGAATGACACAAATCTAACGCCCACGTTAAACTTGTTCAATTTTCCATATTGTGACAACATTTGATACTTAAAGAGATACGAAAAAGCCTCCAAGTAATCCAATGAATCCCAAACTGCGTAATGTCAAGCATTATGCTTCATTTATAAGTCTTTACTCGAGTAGCACCAATGATCAGTTTAGAATTATTATTTTAACTGGCCGATCAACTTGACATGTCTGCACTAAATTGTCCATAACTTTTGATTTAGAGTTCAGAATGACAAGATTCCAACGCACAAGTTAAGCTAGCTCAATTTTCTGTGTTGTGACAACACATGAAAGTGAAAGAGATAAGACAAAGCATACAAGTAATCCAATGTATCCCAAACTGCATGATGCCATGCATTATGCTTCATTGATAAGCCTTTACTCAAGGAGCACTAATGATTAGTTTAGAATGATCCTTTTAACTGTCCGATCAGCTTGACATGTTTGCACTAAATCGTCCATCACTTTTGATATAGAGTACAGGATGACACGAATCCAACATCCATGTTAAGCTAGCTAATTATTCTATATTGTGATAATATTTAACACCGAAATAGCTACGAAAAAGACTCCAAGTAATCCAATCCATCCTAAACTGCGTGATGCCATGTATTATGCTTCATTTATAAGCCTTTACTCAAACAGCACCAATGATAAGAATGATCTTTTTAACTAGCTGGTCACCTTTACATGTACGCACTAAATCGTCTTTAACTTTTGATTTAGAGCTCAAAATGACATGAGTCCAACGCCCACATTAAGTAGCTCAATTTTCCATTCTGTGACAATATTTGACACTGAAAGAGCTATTATAAAGCCTCCAAGTAATCCAATGTATCCCAAACTGTGTGGTGCTATGTATTATGCTTCATTTGTGAGCCTTTACTCAAGCAGCACCAATGATCAGTTTTGAATAATCATTTTAACTTGCCGATCAACTTGACATGTCCGCACTAAATCGTCCATAATTTTTGATTTAGAGTTTAGAATTATACGAATCCGATGCCCACGTTAATCTTGCTCAAGTTTCAATATTGTAACAACATTTGAGACTGAAATAGTTACGACAAAGCCTCCAAGAAATATAATGTATCACAAACTACGTGATACCACACATTATGCTTCATTTATAAGCGTTTACCCAGGGAGCACTAATGATCAGTTTAGAATGATCATTTTAACTGGCCGATGGACTATATCGTTCGTAACTTTTGATTTAGAGTTCAAAATGACATGAATCCAACGCCTACGTTAAGCTAGCTCAATTTTCTATAAATTTAAGACCAAATAAACAACGAAAAGCCTCCAAGTAATACAGTCTATCCCACACTGCACGATGCAATGCATTATGCTTCATTTATAAGCATTTATTCAACAAGCACCAATGATCAATTTAGAATGATCATTTTAACTAGCTGATCAACTTGAGATTTCCACACCAAATCGTCTTTAATTTTTAGTCTAGAGCTCAAAACAACATGAGTCCAATGCCCACCTTAAGCTAGCTCAATTTTCCATATTGTGACAACATTTGAGACTGAAAGAGGTACGAAGAAACCTCTAAGTAATCCAATGTATCCCAAACTGCGTGAAGCCATGCATTACGCTTCATTTATAAGCCTTTACTCAATGAGCACCAATGATCAGTTTAGAATTATCATTTTAACTAGCCGGTCAACTTGACATGTCCCCACTAAATCGTCTGTATCTTGTGATTTAGAGTTCCGAATGACCCGAATCCAACGCCCACATTAAGCTAGCTCAATATTCTATATTGTGAAAAAATTTAGCACTAAAATAGGGAATATGCCTCCAAGTAAATCAGTCTATCCCAAATTGCGTAATGCCATGCATTATGCTTCTATATAAGCCTTTACTCAAGGAGCACCAATGATGCGTTTCGAATGATCATTTTAACTAGCTGATCAACATGACATGTCCGCACTAAATCATCTTTAACTTTTGGTTTAGAGCTCATAATAACATTAATCTAACGACCACATTAAGCTAGATCAATTTTCCATATTGTGAAACATTTGAGACTGAAAGAGCTACGACAAAGCCTTCGAGTATTAGAATGTATCCCAAACTGCGTTATGCCATGAATTATGATTCATTTATAAGCCTTTACTCAAGGAGCATCAATGAAAAGTTTAGAATGATTATTATAACTGGCTGATAACCTTGATATGTCCGTAGTAAATTGTTCGGAACTTTTGGTTTAGAGTTCAAAATGACACGAATCAAACACCCACGTTAAGCTAGCTCAATTTTCTATATTGTGTTAAAATTTGAGACCAAAATAGCCACGAAAAAGCCTCCAAGATATCCAATATATCCCAACATGCGTTATGTGATGCATTATACTTCATTTATAAGCCTTTACTCAAGGAGCACCAATGACAAGTTTAGAATGATCATTTTAACTAGCTGATCAACTTGACAAGCCCGCACTAAATCGGATTTAACTTTTGTTTTAGAGCTCAGAATAGCATGAGTCCAGTGCCCACCTAAAGCTAGCTCAATTTTCCATATTGTGACAACATTTGAGAGTGAAAGAGCTACGAAGAAACACCCAAGTATCCAATGTATCCCAAACTGCATGAATCCATGAATTACGCTTCATTTATAAGCCTTTACTCAATGAGCTCCAATGATCAGTTTAGAATTATCATTTTATCTCACCGTACAACTTGATATGTCCGTACTAAATCGTCTGTATCTTGTAATTTAGAGTTTAGAATGACACGAATCCAATGCCCACATTAATCTAGCTCAATATTCTACATTCTAACAAACCTTAACACCGAAATAGCAACAAAAAAGCGTCCAAGTAATCCAATCTATCTCAAACTGCGTGATGCCATGCATTATGCTTCTTTATAAGCCTTTACTCAATGAGCACCAATGATGCGTTTAGAAAGATCATTTTAACTAGCTGATCAACATGACATGTCCGCAGTAAATCATCTTTAACTTTAGATTTAGAGCTCAAAATAACATTAATCTAACGACCACATTAAGCTAGATCAATTTTCCATATTGCGAGAACAATTGAGACTGAAAGAGCTACTACAAAGACTCGAAGTAATATAATGTATCCCAAACTGTGTGATGCCATGCAATAAGCTTCATTTATAAGCCATTACTTTAGGAACACCAATGATCACTTTAGAATGATCATTTTAACTAGCTGATCAAACTCACATGTTAGCATTAAATCGTGTTTAACATTTGATTTAGAGCTCAAAATAACATGAGTCCAACGCTCACCTTAAGCTAGCTCAATTTTCCATATTGTGACAGCATTTGAGACTGAAAGAGCTACGAAAAAAACCTCCAAGTAATCCAATGTATCCCAAACTGCGTGAAACCATGCATTATGCTTCATTTATAAACCTTTACTCAAGTAGCACCAATGATCAGTTTAGAATGATCATTTTAACTTGCCGATCAATTTGACATGTGCAGACTAAATGGTCCGTAACTTTTCATTTAGAATTTAGAACGACACGAATCCAATCTCCTCCTTAAGATAGCTCAATTTTCCGTATTGTGACAAAATTTGACACTCAAAGCGCTATGACAAAGCATCCAAGTAATCCAATTTCTCCCATAGTGCGTGATTCCATGCATTATGCTTCATTTATAAGCCTTTTTCTCAAGGAGCACCAGTGAAGTTTAAAATGATAATTTTTACTGGCGGATGAACTTTACATGTTCACACTTAATCGTTCGTAACTTTTGATTTAAAGTTCAAACTGACATGAACCCAACGCCTCAATTTTCAATATTGTGACAACATTTGAGACTAAATCGTCTTTAAGTTTTAAATTAGAGCTCAAAATAACATGAGTCCAACGTCCACATAAAGCTAGATCAATTTTGCATATTGTGAGAACATTTAGGACTGAAAGAGCTACTAGAAAGCCTCAAAGTAATACAATGTATCCAAAACTGCATGATGTCATGCATTATGTTTCATTTATAAGCCTTTACTCAAGAAACACCAATGATCAATTTAAAATGATCATTTTAACTTGCCGATAAACTTGAAATTTCTGCACTAAATAGTCTGCATCTTTTGGTTTAAAGTTGAGAATTACACAAATCCAATGCCCACATTAAGCTAGCTCAATTTTCAATATTGTAACAACATTTGAGACTGTAACCAAGCCTTCGAGTAATACAATGTATACCAATCTTCGGGATGCCTTGCATTATGCTTCATTTATAAGCCTTTACTCAAGAAACACCAATGAAAAGCGTAGAATGATCATTTTAACTGACTGATCAACTTGATATGTGCGCACTAAATCGCCCGGAACTTTTGATTTACAGTTTTGAATAATCATATTAAGAAGGCTCAAAGTAATACAATGTATCCCAAACTGCGTGATGCCGTGCATTATGCTTCATTTATATGCCTTTACTCTAGGAACACCAATGATCACTTTAGAATAATCATTTTAACTAGCTGATCAACATGACATGACGGCACTAAATCGTCTTTAACATTTGATTTAGACCTCAAAATAACATGAGTCCAACGCTCACCTTAAGCTAACTCAATTTTCCATATTGTGATAGCATTTGAGACTAAAAGAGCTACGGAAAAAATCTCCAAATAATCCAATGTATCCCAAACAACGTGAAGCATATTACTTCATTTATAAGCCTTTACTCAAGGAGCACCAATGATCAGTTTAGAATGATCATTTTAACTGGCCAATCAACTTGAGATGTGCACACTAAATCGTTCGTAACTTTTCAGTTAGAATTCAGAATGACACGAATCGAATGTCCTCCTTAAACTAGCTCAATTTTCCATATTGTGACAAAATTTAAGACTCAAAGCGTTATGACAAATCATCCAAGTAATTCAATCTATCCTATAGTGTGTGATGCCATGCATTATGCTTCATATAAAAGCCTTTTCTCAAGGAGCACCAATGATCAGTTTAAAATGATCATTTTAACTGGCCGATAAACTTTACATGTTCACACTAAATCGTTCGTAACTTTTGATTTAGAGTTCAAAATGACACGAATCCGACGCCTCAGTTTTCCATATTGTGACAACATTTGAGACTAAATTTTGATGTAGAGCTCAAAATAACATGACTCCAACGCCCACGTTATGCTAGATCAATTTTGCATATTGTGAGAACATTTGAGACTGAAAGAGATACTAGAAAGCCTTGAAGTAATACAATGAATCCCACAACATTTGAGACTAAATTTTGATGTAGAGCTCAAAATAACATGTATCAACTTTGAGAACTTCATTTATAAGTCTTTACTGAAGGAGCACCAATGATCAGTTTAGAATTATCATTTTAACTGGCCTATATACTTGACATGTCCCCACTAAATCGTCCGAAACTTTTGATTTCGATTTCAAAATGACACGAATAAGACGCCCACGTTAAACTGGCTCAATTTTCTCTATTGGGATAAAATTTAAGACCAAAATAGCCACAAAAAAGCCTCCAAGTAATACAATCTATCCCAAAATACGTGATGTAGTGCATAATACTTCATTTATCGGCCTTTACTCAAGGAGCACCAATGATAAGTTTAGAATGATCATTTTAACTAGTTGATCAACTTGACATGTCCACAATAAATCGTCTTTAACTTTTGGATTAGAGATCAGAATAACATGAGTCCAACACCGATCGTCTATAACTTTTGATTTAGAGTTCAGAATGATATGAATCCAATGCCCACGTTAATCTAGCTCAATTTTCTATAATGTGACAATATTTGGCACTAAAAGACCTACGACTTCATTTATAAGCTCTTACTCAAGCAGCACCAATGCTAAGTGTAGAATGATCATTTTAAGTGACCGATCAACTTGACATATCCGCACTAAGTCGTCCATAACTTTTGATTTAGAGTTTAGAATGAAACCGAATTCAACATCCACCTTAAGCTAGCTCAATTTTCTATATCGTGAAAAACTTTCACACCGAAATAGCTACGAAAAAGTCTGCATGTAATCACATCTATCCTAAACTGCGTGATGCCATGCATTATGCTTCTTTATAAGCCATTACTCAATGAGCACCAATGATCAGTTTATAATGATCATTTTAACTAACTTATCAACTTGACATTTCCGCACTAAATCGTCATTAACTTTTGATTTAGAGATCTAAATAACATGAGTCCAATGCCCACATTAAGCTAGCTCCATTTTCCATATGGTCCAATATTTGAGACTGAAAGAGCTACGAAAAAGCCTCTAAGTAATCAAATGTATCCCAAACTGCGTGATGTCATGCCTTATGCTTCATTTATAAGTCTTTACTGAAGGAGCACCAATGATCAGTTTAGAATTATCATTTTAACTGACCTATATACTTGACATGTCCCCACTAAATCGTCCGAAACTTTTGATTTTCGATTTCAAAATGACACGAATAAGACGCCCACGTTAAACTGGCTCAATTTTCTCTATTGGGATAAAATTTAAGACCAAAATAGCCACGAAAAAGCATCCAAGTAATACAATCTATCCCAAAATACGTGATGTGATGCATAATACTTCATTTATCGGCTTTACTCAAGGAGCACCAATGATAAGTTTAGAATGATCATTTTAACTAGTTGATCAACTTGACATGTCCACACTAAATCGTCTTTAGCTTTTGGATTAGAGATCAGAATAACATGAGTCCAACACCGATCGTCTATAAATTTTGATTTAGAGTCCAGAATGATATGAATCCAATGCCCACGTTAATCTAGCTCAATTTTCTATATTGTGACAATATTTGGCACTAAAAGACCTACGACAAAGCCTCCAAGTAGCCCAATGTACCCCAAACTGTGTGAAGCCATGCATTATGCTTCATTTATAAGCTCTTACTCAAGCAGCACCAATGCTAAGTGTAGAATGATCATTTTAAGTGACCGATCAACATGACATGTCCGCACTAAATCGTCCATAACTTTTGATTTAGAGTTTAGAATGAAACCGAATCCAACATCCACCTTAAGCTAGCTCAATTTTCTATATCGTGAAAAAATTTCACACCGAAATAGCTACGAAAAAGTCTGCATCTAATCACATCTATCCCAAACTGCGTGATGCCATGCATTATGCTTCTTTATAAGCCTTTACTCAATGAGCACCAATGATCAGTTTATAATGATCATTTTAACTAGCTTATCAACTTGACATTTCCGCACTAAATCATCTTTAACTTTAGATTTAGAGCTCTAAATAACATGAGTCCAACACCCACATTAAGCTAGCTCCATTTTCCATATGGTCCAATATTTGAGACTGAAAGAGCTACGAAAAAGCCTCTAAGTAATCAAATATATCCCAAACTGCGTGATGTCATGCCTTATGCTTCATTTATAAGTCATTGCTGAAGGAGCACCAATGATCAGTTTAGAATTATCATTTTAACTGGCCTATATACTTGACATGTCCCCACTAAATCGTCCGAAACTTTTGATTTTGATTTCAAAATGACACGAATGAGACGCCCACGTTAAACTAGCTCAATTTTCTACATTGGGATAAAATTTAAGACCAAAATAGCTACGAAAAAGCCTCCAAGTAATACAATCTATCCCAAAATACGTGATGTGATGCATAATACTTCATTTATCGGCCTTTACTCAAGGAGCACCAATGATAAATTTAGAATGATCATTTTAACTAGTTGATCAACTTGACATGTCCACACTAAGTCGTCTTTAACTTTTGGATTAGAGATCAGAATAACATGAGTCCAACACGGATCGTCTATAAATTTTGATTTAGAGTTCAGAATGATATGAATCCAATGCCCACGTTAATCTAGCTCAATTTTCTATATTTTGACAATATTTGGCACTAAAAGACCTACGACAAAGCCTCCAAGTAGTCCAATGTACCCCAAACTGTGTGAAGCCATGCATTATGCTTCATTTATAAGCTCTTACTCAAGCAGCACCAATGCTAAGTGTAGAATGACCATTTTAAGTGACCGATCAACTTGACATGTCCGCACTAAATCGTCCATAACTTTTGATTTAGAGTTTAGAATGAAACCGAATCCAACATCCACCTTAAGCTAGCTCATTTTTCTATATCGTGAAAAAATTTCACACCGAAATAGCTACGAAAAAGTCTGCATGTAATCACATCTATCCCAAACTGCGTGATGCAATGCATTATGCTTTTTTATAAGCCTTTACTCAATGAGCACCAATGATCACTTTAGAATGTTCATTTTAACTAGCTTATCAACTTGATATTTCCGCACTAAATCGTGTTTTACTTTTGATTTAGAGCTCTAAATAACATGAGTCCAACGCCCACATTAAGCTAGCTCCATTTTCCATATGGTCCAATATTTGAGACTGAAAGAGCTACGAAAAAGCTTCTAAGTAATCAAATGTATCCCAAACAGCATGATGTCATGCCTTATGCTTCATTTATAAGTCTTTAGTGAAGGAGCACCAATGATCAGTTTGGAATTATCATTTTAACTGGCCTATATACTTGACATGTCCCCACTATATCGTCCGAAACTTTTGATTTCGATTTCAAAATGACACGAATAAGACGCCCACGTTAAACTAGCTCAATTTTCTATATTGGGATAAAATTTAAGACCAAAATAGCCACGAAAAAGCCTCCAAGTAATACAATCTATCCCAAAATACGTGATGTGATGCATAATACTTCATTTATCGGCCTTTACTTAAGGAGCACCAATGATAAGTTTAGAATGATCATTTTAACTAGTTGATCAACTTGACATGTCCACACTAAATCGTCTTTAAGTTTTGGATTAGAGATCAGAATAACATGAGTCCAACACCGATCGTCTATAACTTTTGATTTAGAGTTCAGAATGATATGAATCTAATGCCCACGTTAATCTAGCTCAATTTTCTATATTGTGACAATATTTGGCACTAAAAGACCTACGACAAAGCCTCCAAGTAGTCCAATGTACCCCAAACTGTGTAAAGTCATGCATTATGCTTCATTTATAAGCTCTTACTCAAGCAGCACCAATGCTAAGTGTAGAATGATCATTTTAAGTGACCAATCAACTTAACATGTCCGCACTAAATCGTCCATAACTTTTGATTTAGAGTTTAGAATGAAACCGAATCCAACATCCACATTAAGGTAGCTCAATTTTCTATATCGTGAAAAAATTTCACACCGAAATAGCTACGAAAAAGTCTGCATGTAATCACATCTATCCCAAACTGCGTGATGCCATGCATTATGCTTCTTTATAAGCCTTTACTCAATGAGCACCAATGATCAGTTTATAATGATCATTTTAACTAGCTTATCAACTTGACATTTCCGCACTAAATCGTCTTTAACTTTTGATTTAGAGTTCTAAATAACATGAGTCCAACGCCCACATTAAGCTAGCTCCATTTTCCATATGGTCCAATATTTGAGACTGAAAGAGCTACGAAAAAGCCTCTAAGTAATCAAATGTATCCCAAACTGCGTGATGTCATGCCTTATGCTTCATTTATAAGTCTTTACTGAAGGAGCACCAATGATCAGTTTAGAATTATCATTTTAAGTGGCCTATATACTTGACATGTCCCCAATAAATCGTCCAAAACTTTTGATATCGATTTCAAAATGAGACGAATAAGACGCCCACGTTAAACTAGCTCAATTTTCTATATTGGGATAAAATTTAAGACCAAAATGGCCACAAAAAAGCCTCCAAGTAATACAATCTATCCCAAAATACGTGATGTGATGCATAATACTTCATTTATCGGCCTTTACTCAAGGAGCACCAATGATAAGTTTAGAATGATCATTTTAACTAGTTGATCAACTTGAAATGTCCACACTAAATTGTCTTTAACTTTTGGATTAGAGATCAGAATAACATGAGTCCAACACCGATCGTCTATAACTTTTGATTTAGAGTTCAGAATGATATGAATCCAATGTCCACGTTAATCTAGCTCAATTTTCTATATTGTGACAATATTTGGCACTAAAAGACCTACGACAAAGCCTCCAAGTAGTCCAATGTACCCCAAACTGTGTGAAGCCATGCATTATGCTTCATTTATAAGCTCTTACTCAAGCAACACCAATGCTAAGTGTAGAATGATAATTTTAAGTGACCGATCAACTTGACATGTCCGCACTAAATCACCCATAACTTTTGATTTAGAGTTTAGAATGAAACCGAATCCAACATCCACCTTAAGCTAGCTCAATTTTCTATATCGTGAAAACATTTCACACCGAAATAGCTACGAAAAAGTCTGCATGTAATCACATCTATCCCAAACTGCGTGATACCATGCATTATGCTTCTTTATAAGCCTTTACTCAATGAGCACCCATGATCAGTTTATAATGATCATTTTAACTAGCTTATCAACTTGACATTTCCGCACTAAATCGTGTTTAACTTTTGATTTAGAGCTCTAAATAACATGAGTCCAAGGCCCACATTAAGCTAGCACCATTTTCCATATGGTCCAATATTTGAGACTGAAAGAGCTACGAAAAAGCCTCTAAGTAATCAAATGTTTCCCAAACTGCACGATGTCATGCCTTATGCTTCATTTATAAGTCTTTACTGAAGGAGCACCAATGATCAGTTTAGAATTATCATTTTAACTGGCCTATATACTTGACATGTCCCCACTAAATCTTCCAAAACTTTTGATTTCGATTTCAAAATGACACGAATAAGACGCCCACGTTAAACTAGCTCAATTTTCTCTATTGGATAAAATTTAAGACCAAAATAGCCACGAAAAAGCCTCCAAGTAATACAATCTATCCCAAAATACGTGATGTAGTGCATAATACTTCATTTATCGGCCTTTACTCAAGGAGCACCAATGATAAGTTTAGAATGATCATTTTAATTAGTTGATCAACTTGACATGTCCACACTAAATCGTCTAACTTTTGGATTAGAGATCAGAATAACATGAGTCCAACACCGATCGCCTTTAACTTTTGATTTAGAGTTCAGAATGATATGAATCCAATGCCCACGTTAATCTAGCTCAATTTTCTATATTGTGACAATATTTGGCACTAAAAGACCTACGACAAAGCCTCCAAGTAGTCCAATGTACCCCAAACTGTGTGAAGCCATGCATTATGCTTCATTTATAAGCTCTTACTCAAGCAGCACCAATGCTAAGTGTAGAATGACCATTTTAAGTGACCGATCAACTTGACATGTCCGCACTAAATCGTCCATAACTTTTGATTTAGAGTTTAGAATGAAACCGAATCCAACATCCACCTTAAGCTAGCTCATTTTTCTATATCGTGAAAAAATTTCACACCGAAATAGCTACGAAAAAGTCTGCATGTAATCACATCTATCCCAAACTGCGTGATGCAATGCATTATGCTTTTTTATAAGCCTTTACTCAATGAGCACCAATGATCACTTTAGAATGTTCATTTTAACTAGCTTATCAACTTGATATTTCCGCACTAAATCGTGTTTTACTTTTGATTTAGAGCTCTAAATAACATGAGTCCAACGCCCACATTAAGCTAGCTCCATTTTCCATATGGTCCAATATTTGAGACTGAAAGAGCTACGAAAAAGCTTCTAAGTAATCAAATGTATCCCAAACAGCATGATGTCATGCCTTATGCTTCATTTATAAGTCTTTAGTGAAGGAGCACCAATGATCAGTTTGGAATTATCATTTTAACTGGCCTATATACTTGACATGTCCCCACTATATCGTCCGAAACTTTTGATTTCGATTTCAAAATGACACGAATAAGACGCCCACGTTAAACTAGCTCAATTTTCTATATTGGGATAAAATTTAAGACCAAAATAGCCACGAAAAAGCCTCCAAGTAATACAATCTATCCCAAAATACGTGATGTGATGCATAATACTTCATTTATCGGCCTTTACTTAAGGAGCACCAATGATAAGTTTAGAATGATCATTTTAACTAGTTGATCAACTTGACATGTCCACACTAAATCGTCTTTAAGTTTTGGATTAGAGATCAGAATAACATGAGTCCAACACCGATCGTCTATAACTTTTGATTTAGAGTTCAGAATGATATGAATCTAATGCCCACGTTAATCTAGCTCAATTTTCTATATTGTGACAATATTTGGCACTAAAAGACCTACGACAAAGCCTCCAAGTAGTCCAATGTACCCCAAACTGTGTAAAGTCATGCATTATGCTTCATTTATAAGCTCTTACTCAAGCAGCACCAATGCTAAGTGTAGAATGATCATTTTAAGTGACCAATCAACTTAACATGTCCGCACTAAATCGTCCATAACTTTTGATTTAGAGTTTAGAATGAAACCGAATCCAACATCCACATTAAGGTAGCTCAATTTTCTATATCGTGAAAAAATTTCACACCGAAATAGCTACGAAAAAGTCTGCATGTAATCACATCTATCCCAAACTGCGTGATGCCATGCATTATGCTTCTTTATAAGCCTTTACTCAATGAGCACCAATGATCAGTTTATAATGATCATTTTAACTAGCTTATCAACTTGACATTTCCGCACTAAATCGTCTTTAACTTTTGATTTAGAGTTCTAAATAACATGAGTCCAACGCCCACATTAAGCTAGCTCCATTTTCCATATGGTCCAATATTTGAGACTGAAAGAGCTACGAAAAAGCCTCTAAGTAATCAAATGTATCCCAAACTGCATGATGTCATGCCTTATGCTTCATTTATAAGTCTTTACTGAAAGAGCACCAATGATCAGTTTGGAATTATCATTTTAACTGGCCTATATACTTGACATGTCCCCACTATATCGTCCGAAACTTTTGATTTCGATTTAAAATGACACGAATAAGACGCCCACGTTAAACTAGCTCAATTTTCTATATTGGGATAAAATTTAAGACCAAAATAGCCACGAAAAAGCCTCCAAGTAATACAATCTATCCCAAAATACGTGATGTGATGCATAATACTTCATTTATCGGCCTTTACTCAAGGAGCACCAATGATAAGTTTAGAATGATCATTTTAACTAGTTGATCAACTTGAAATGTCCACACTAAATTGTCTTTAACTTTTGGATTAGAGATCAGAATAACATGAGTCCAACACCGATCGTCTATAACTTTTGATTTAGAGTTCAGAATGATATGAATCCAATGTCCACGTTAATCTAGCTCAATTTTCTATATTGTGACAATATTTGGCACTAAAAGACCTACGACAAAGCCTCCAAGTAGTCCAATGTACCCCAAACTGTGTGAAGCCGTGCATTATGCTTCATTTATAAGCTCTTACTCAAGCAGCACCAATGCTAAGTGTAGAATGATCATTTTAAGTGACCGATCAACTTGACATGTCCGCACTAAATCGTCCATAACTTTTGATTTAGAGTTTAGAATGAAACCGAATCCAACATCCACATTAAGCTAGCTCAATTTTCTATATCGTGAAAAAATTTCACACCGAAATAGCTACGAAAAAGTATGCATGTAATCACATCTATCCCAAACTGCGTGATGCCATGCATTATGCTTCTTTATAATTATAAGCCTTTACTCAATGAGCACCAATGATCAGTTTAGAATGATCATTTTAACTAACTTATCAACTTGACATTTTCGCACTAAATCGTCTTTAACTTTTGATTTAGAGCTCTAAATAACATGAGTCCAACGCCCACATTAAGCTAGCTCCATTTTCCATATGGTCCAATACTTGAGACTGAAAGAGCTACGAAAAAGCCTCTAAGTAATCAAATGTATCCCAAACTGCGTGATGTCATGCCTTATGCTTCATTTATAAGTCTTTACTGAAGGAGCACCAATTATCAGTTTAGAATTATCATTTTAACTGGCCTATATACTTGACATGTCCCCACTAAATCGTCCGAAACTTTTGATTTCGATTTCAAAATGACACGAATAAGACGCCCACGTTAAACTAGGTCAATTTTCTATATTGGGATAAAATTTAAGACCAAAATAGCCACGAAAAAGCCTCCAAGTAATACAATTGATCCCAAAATACGTGATGTGATGCAAAATACTTCATTTATCGGCCTTTACTCAAGGAGCACCAGTGATAAGTTTAGAATGATCATTTTAACTAGTTGATCAACTTGACATGTCCACACTAAGTCGTCTTTAACTTTTGGATTAGAGATCAAAATAACATGAGTCCAACACCGATCGTCTATAAATTTTGATTTAGAGTTCAGAATGATATGAATCCAATGCCCACGTTAATCTAGCTCAATTTTCTATATTGTGACAATATTTGGCACTAAAAGACCTACGACAAAGCCTCCAAGTAGTCCAATGTACCCCAAACTGTGTGAAGCCATGCATTATGCTTCAGTTATAAGCTCTTACTCAAGCAGCACCAATGCTAAGTGTAGAATGATCATTTTAAGTGTCCGATCAACTTGACATGTCCGCACTAAATCGTCCATAACTTTTTATTTAGTGTTTAGAATGAAACGGAATCCAACATCCACCTTAAGCTAGCTCAATTTTCTATATCGTGAAAAAATTTCACACCGAAATAGCTACGAAAAAGTCTGCATGTAATCACATCTATCCCAAATTGCGTGATGCCATGCATTATGCTTCTTTATAAGCCTTTACTCAATGAGCACCAATGATCAGTTTAGAATGTTCATTTTAACTAGCTTATCAACTTGACATTTCCGCACTAAATCGTTTTTAACTTTTGATTTAGAGCTCTAAATAACATGAGTCCAATGCCCACATTAAGCTAGCTCCATTTTCCATATGGTCCAATATTTGAGACTGAAAGAGCTACGAAAAAGCCTCTAAGTAATCAAATGTAACCCAAACTGGTGATGTCATGCCTTATGCTTCATTTATAAGTCTTTACTGAAGGAGCACCAATGATCAGTTTAGAATTATCATTTTAACTGGCCTATATACTTGACATGTCCCCACTAAATCGTCCGAAACTTTTGATTTCGATTTCAAAATGACACGAATAAGACGCCCACGTTAAACTAGCTCAATTTTCTATATTGGGATAAAATTTACGACCAAAATAGACACGAAAAAGCCTCCAAGTAATACAATCTATCCCAAAATACGTGATGTGATGCATAATACTTCATTTATCGGCCTTTACTAAAGGAGCACCAATGATAAGTTTAGATGATCATTTTAACTAGTTGATCAACTTGACATGTCCACACTAAATCGTCTTTAACTTTTGGATTAGAGATCAGAATAACATGAGTCCAACACCCATCATCTATAACTTTTGATTTAGAGTTTAGAATGATATGAATCCAATGCCCACATTAATCTAGCTCAATTTTCTATATTGTGACAATATTTGGCACTAAAAGACCTACGACAAAGCCTCCAAGTAGTCAAATGTACCCCAAACTGTGTGACGCCATGCATTATGCTTCATTTATAAGCTCTTACTCAAGCAGCACCAATGCTAAGTGTAGTATGGTCATTTTAACTGACCGATCAAGTTGACATGTCCGCACTAAATCGTCCATAACTTTTGATTTAGAGTTTAGAATGAAACCGAATCCAACATCCACCTTAAGCTAGCTCAATTTTCTATATCGTGAACAATTTCACACCAAAATAGCTACGAAAAAGTCTGCATGTAATCACATCTATCCCAAACTGAGTGATTCCATGCATTATGCTTCTTTATAAGCCTTTACTCAATGAGCACCAATGATTAGTTTTGGAATGATCATTTTAACTAGCTTATCAACTTGACATTTCCGCACTAAATCGTCTTTAACTTTTGATTTAGAGCTCTAAATAACATGAGTCCAACACCCACATTAAGCTAGCTCTATTTAGCATATGGTCCAATATTTGAGACTGAAAGAGCTACGAAAAAGCCTCTAAGTAATCAAATGTATCCCAAACTGCGTGATTTCATGCCTTATGCTTCATTTATAAGTCTTTACTGAAGGAGCACCAATGATCAGTTAAGAATTATTATTTTAACTGGCCTATATACTTTACATGTCCCCACTAAATCGTCCGAAACTTTTGATTTCGATTTCGAAATGACACGAATAAGACGCCCACGTTAAACTAGCCCAATTTTCTATATTGGGATAAAACTTAAGACCAAAATAGCCACGAAAAAACCTCCAAGTAATACAATCTATCCCAAAATACGTGATGTAATGCATAATACTTCATTTATCGGCCTTTACTCAAGGAGCACCAATGATAAGTTTAGAATGATCATTTTAACTAGTTGATCAACTTGACATGTCCACACTAAATCGTCTTTAACTTTTGGATTAGAGATCAGAATAACATGAGTCAAACACCGATCGTCTATAACTTTTGATTTAGAGTTTAGAATGATATGAATCCAATGCCCACGTTAATTCTAGCTCAATTTCTGTATAGTGACAATATTTGGCACTAAAAGACCTATGACAAAGCCTCCAAGTAGTCCAATGTACCCCAAACTGTGTGAAGCCATGCATTATGCGTCATTTATTAGCTCTTACTCAAGCAGCACCAATGCTAAGTGTAGAATGATCATTTTAAGTGACCGATCAACTTGACATGTCCGCACTAAATCGTCCATAACTTTTGATTTAGAGTTTAGAATGAAACTGAATCCAACATCCACGTTAAGCTAGCTCAATTTTCTATATCGTGAAAATATTTCACACCGAAATAGCTACAAAAAAGTCTGCATGTATTCACATCTATCTCAAACTGCGTGATGCCATGCATTATGCTTCTTTATAAGCCTTTACTCAATGAGCACCAATGATCAGTTTAGAATGATCATTTTAACTAGCTTATCAACTTGACATTTCCGCACTAAATCGTCTTTAACTTTTGATTTAGAGCTCTAAATAACATTATTCCAACGCCCACATTAAGCTAGCTCCATTTTCCATATGGTCTAATATTTGAGACTAAAAGAGCGACGAAAAAGCCTCTAAGTAATCAAATATATCCCAAACTGCGTGATGTCATGCCTTATGCTTCATTTATAAGTCATTACTGAAGGAGCACCAATGATCAGTTTAGAATTATCATTTTAACTGGCCTATATACTTGACATGTCCCCACTAAATCATCCGAAACTTTTGATTTCGATTTCAAAATGACACGAATAAGACGCCCACGTTATACTAGCTCAATTTTCTCTATTGGGATAAAATTTAAGACCAAAATAGCCACGAAAAAGCCTCCAAGTAATCCAATATATTCCTAAATGCGTGATGTGATGCATTATGTTTCATTTATAAGCGTTTACTCAAGTAGCACTAATGATCAGTTTAGAATGATCATTTTAACTAGCTGATCAACTTGACATATCTGCACTAAATCGTCCATAAGTTTTGATTTAGAGTTCAAAACGACACGAATCAATTGCCCACGTTAATATAGATCAAATTTCTATATTTAAAGGGCTAAGACAAAGCGTACAAGTAATCCAATGTATCCCAGGTTGATTACTATACATCATTTATAAGCCTTTACTCAAGGAACACCAATGATTAGATTGGAATGATCATTCTAACTAGCTGATCAATGCGACATTTCCAATCGCCTTGAACTTTTGATTTTGAGATCGAAATAACATGAGTCATGCCCCAACAATAATTAAGCCCAATTTTCCATATTGTTATGATGATTGAGGCTGATAGAGCTACAAAAAAACCTACAAGTAATCCAATGTATCCCACACTTCGTGATGACATGCATTACGTTTCACTTATAAGCCTTTACTCAAGGAGCACCAATGATCAGTTTATAACAATCATTTTAACTCACCAATCAACTTGACATGTCCGCACTAAATCATTCGTAACTTTTAATTCAGAGTTCTGAATGACAGGAATCCAATGCCAACGTTGAGCTAGCTCAATTTTCTATATTATGACAACATTTACTGAAAGAGCTACGACAAAGCCTTTAAGAAATCGAATGTATCCCAAACTGCGTGATGCCATGCATTATGCTTCATTTATAAGCCTTTACTCAAGGTGCACCAATGATCAGTTTAGAATGATCAGTTTAGAATTATCATTTTAACTGGCCAATCTATTTGACATATCCACACTAAATCGTCCGTAACGTTTGATTTAAAGTTCAAAATGACACGAATCAAATGCCCACGTTAATCTAGCTCAATTTTCAATATCGTAACAAAATTTATGACCATAATAGCCACGAAAAACCTCCATGTAATCCAATGTATCCCAAAATGCGTGATGCGATGCATTATGTTTCATTTATAAGCCTTTACTGAAGGAGCATCAATGATACGTTTAGAATGATCATTTTACATAGCTGATCAACTTGACATATTCGCACTAAATCGTCTTTAACATTTGATTTAGAGCTCAAAATAACATGAGTA
>CM032164.1:14373499-14455742 GCA_018901935.1 Pugionium cornutum | reverse complement strand
TGCGGTTGGTCTTCTCTTGGCGGCCTTCTCCAAGGGTGTTGTGACCTAGATGAATGACTGTAGTATTGCTCAGTATCAGAAGGTGGTCGGTTTATCCTAAGTCGGTTATTGATGGATCTTTCTATTTCAGCTCTCATGGTTGCCATACTTTCATCCATCATGGCTTTAAAGGAATCAAGGAGTTGTTTGTTGGAGTTTGAGGATTCTTCTCCATTATTGCTGGTTCCTACCATGGTACCTGAAACATTCATACAACTAAAAAATTAAAAGTTTCAAATTAAAAAACAGAAACTGACACAACAATTCGCTGAAACAAAGACACAAGAACAAAGACAAACCCTAGCAAAGCATGTTCTAGACCCTTTGAACTCCGGTTTTGAAATGGGTGATTCTAACAACTTTAGATTCGTTTTAAAACGTTTTTAATTGGTATCATGGTTCTATTAAGTCTTAATAACAAGTTTCATTCCGGTTTTAATCTCTAAAATATTCAAACCAAAAGGTGATAAACTTGGATTAACAAAAACAGTTTCTTAGAACCTCAACGGTGCTGATTGGGTGTTTCACAAGGTTTGTCCTTTAGAAATCGGTTCTAAACTATTTTCAAGTTAATTTCCAGGTTCCTCAAATATCTAAGATCAAGTTTAAACAAGAAACAAATCGCAAAAAGAAGGCAAAAGGTTACAAAACGTTTTTGCAAGAATACGAAAGGGTGCAAACGGGTTTGTAGAGATACAACCTGGTTTGGAGTGGGCTCTGATACAACTTGATGCGATCCTGATGAGGATCAAGCCCCTTATCAACTCCAAATGGTTGTGGAAGAGTGGATGAATGGTGGATGGATCGAGAACAAGGGGAAATGGATGGTACTTCTCAAGGATGCTGGAAAATCCTTGGACTATCTGCTTGCTCTGTATAAATGACAAACGCGACGCAGGTTGGGCAATGGGTTAATCGAATTGAAACTTCCAAGGGTGATGAAGGTCCCTTAGACTTTCGGCTCTTGAGAGAAAGAGAAAGTGTTCTAAAATTCCTTATTCAAGAGGATGATCAAACGAGTTTAAGAATGAGATTTGCTATTAAAATTTTTGATGATTCCGATGGAAGGATACAAGAGAGTACTTATAGTAGTCTAGGAAATGGAAAATGACTCCTAAAATTCTACCAAAACATTTAAGGAAATACTTAGGGAATTACAAAGACAACTAAGACAAAGACTAAGAAGTAAATAATGTTTTGACTTGATTCTTCCTCTCTTATTTCGTGGATGATGAGATAGAATGGGACTTGATTCACCAAAAGGCTATGGTAGAGTACCTTGGGCTTGCCTCATTAAAAACCTATCTTAGAAAACCCATTCGGACAAAAATAAAAATAGGGAAAAACAGTTCAATCCAAGGCATCTCTCTTGGTGAGGTTTAGGTGGCTTGAATCAGAACCAATGTGATTGGATTAGCACACACTAACCTGGCCTGAATGGTGTTGAGAAGGTGCTGTAGTGTTGTCCTTAGGTTGGCTTGCTTGGATCGGGTAATGAGGCCATTGAAGATTTGTAGGCTTTCATCTCCAATATCCATGGGTTCTAGCTGGTCCTTAGTATCCTTAGTGGCTTCTTCATCATCTGGTTCAAGCTGCTCCTAAGGTTGTGGTTCCTTGCTGGCCATGCTCACATTATTGCATTAATTGGAGGCTTTGTCTAGCTCTTTCAGTCTTAAATGTTGTTACAATATGCAAAATTGAGCTATCTTAATGTGGGCGTTGAATTCATGTCATCTTGAGCTCTAAATAAAAAGTTAAAGACGATTTAGTGTTGACATGTGAAGTTGATCAGCTAGTTAAAATTTTCATTCTAAACAGATCATTGGTGCTCATTGAGTAAAGGCTTATAAATAAAGCATAATGCATGACATCACGCATTTTGGGACAGATTAAATTACCTGGACGCTTTATTGTAGCTATTTCGGTCTTATATCTTGTCACAATATAGAAAATTGAGCTAGCTTAACGTGGGCGTTGGATTCGTGTCATTCTGAACTCTAAATCAAAAGTTACTGACGATTTAGTGTTGACATGTCAAATTCATCGGCCATTTAAAATGATCATTCTAAACTGATCATTGGTGCTCCTTGAATAAAGGCTTATAGTGAAGCATAATGCATGGCATGCCGCATTTTGAGATAGATTGCATTACTTTGAGGCTTTTTCTTGCTCTTTCAGTGTCAAATGATGTCACAATATTGAAAATTGAGGTAGTTTAACATGGGCGTTGTATTCATGTCATATTGAGCTCTAAATGAAAAGTTAAGGAGAATTTAATTTGGACATGTCAAGTTTAGCAGCTAGTTAAAATGATCATTCTAAACTGATCATTGGAGCTCCATGAGTAAAAGCTTATAAATGATGCATATTGCATGGCATCACGCATTTTGAAATAGATTGGATTACTTAGAGGGTTTTTCATAGCTATTTTGGTCTTAAAGTTTGTCACAATATAGAAAATTGAGCTAGCTTAACTTGTGCATTGGATTCTTGTCACTCTGAACTCTAAATCGAAAGTTACGGACGATTTAGTGTGGACATGTGAAACTTATCGGCCAGTTAAAATGATCATTCAGTAAAGGCTTATAAATCAAGTATAATGAATGGCATCTTGCATTTTGGAATAGATTGCATTGCTTTGAGGCTTTGTCTAGCTTTTTCACTCTCAAATGTTATCACAATATAAAAACTGAGCTAGCTTAACGTGGGCGTTGGATTCATGTCAAGTTGATCGGCAAGTTAAAATGATCATTCTAAGCTGATCATTGGTGCTCCTTGAGTAAAGGCTTATAAATGAAGCATAATGCATGGCATCATGCAGTTTGGGATAGATTGCATTGCTTTGAGTTTTTTTCTAGCTCTTTCAGTCTCAAATGTTGTCACAATATGGAAAATTGTGGTAGCTTAACGTGTGTGTTGTATTCATGTAATCTTGAGCTCTAAAAAAAACTAAAACACAATTTAGTGTGGACATGTCAAGTTGATCAGCTAGTAAAAATGATCATTCAAAACTGAGCATTGCAGCTCCTTGAGTAAAGACTTCTAAAATAAGTATAATGCATGACATCACGCATTTGGGGATAGATTGGATTACTTGGAGGCTTTGTCGTTGCAATTTCAAGCATAAATTTTGTCACGATATAGAAAATTGAGTTAGGTTAACGTGGGTGTTGGATCCGTATCATTATGAACATTAAATAAAATGTTACAGACGATTTAGTGTGGACATGTCGAATTGATCGGCGAGTCAAAATCATCATTCTAAACTCATCATTGGTGCTCAATGAATAAAGGCTTATAAATGAAGCATAATGCATGGCATCACACAGTTTCGGATAGATTGGATTACTTTGAGGTTTTGTTTAGCTCTTTCAGTCTCAAATGTTGTCACAATATGGAAAATTGAGCTAGCCGAATGTGGGCGTTGGATTCATGTCACTTTGAGCTCTAAGTAAAAAGTTAAAGACGATTTAATGTCGACATGCCAAGTTGATCAGCTAGTTAAAATGATTATTCTAAACTGATCATTGTTTCTCCTTGAGTAAATGCTTATAAAAGAAGCATAATGCATGACATCACACATTTTGGGATATATTAGATTACTTGGAGGATTTGTCGTAGCAATTTTGGTCTTTAATTTTGTCAGAATATATAAAATTGAACTAGCTTAAAGTTGGCCTTGGATTCGTGTCCTTCGGAATTGTAAACAAAAAGTCACGGAAGATTTAGTGTGGACATGTAAAATTGATCGGCCAGTTAAAATGATCATTCTAAACTTATCATTGGTGCTTTTTCATTAAAGGCTTATAAATGGAGCATAATGAATGGCATGTCGAAGTTTGGGATACATTGGATTACTGGGAGGCTTTGTCATAGCTCTTGCAGTTGAAATGTTGTCTCATTATGGAAAGTTGAGCTAACTTAACGTGGGTGTTGGATTCATTTCATTTTGATCTCTAAATAAAAAGTGAACAACGATTTAGTGGAGACATGTCAAGTTGATCAGCTAGTTAAAATGATTATTCTAAACTGATCATTGGTGCTCCTTGGGTTAAGGCTTACAAATGAAGCATAATGCATGACATCACGCATTTTGGGATAAATTGGATTATTTGGAAGCTTTTTCTTAGGTATTTCGGTCTTAAATTTTGTCACGATATAGAAAATTGAGCTAGCTAAATGTCGGCGTTGGATACGTGTCATTCTCAACTCTAAATCAAAAGTTACGAACTATTTAGTGTGGAAATTTGAAATTGATCGTCTATTTAAAATGATCATTATGAAATAATCATTGGTGCTACTTGAGTAAAGCTTATAGATGAATCATAATGCATGGCATCATGCAATTTGGGATAGATTGCAATACTTTGAGGCTTTGTCTAGCTCTTTCAGTCTCAAATGTTGCTACAATATGCAAAATTGAGCTTGCTTAACGAGGGCATTGAATTCATGTCATCTTGACCTCTAAATAGAAATTTGAAGACGATTTAGTGTCGACATGTCAAGTTGATGACCTAGTAAAAATGATCATTGGTGCTCATTGAGTAAAGGCTCATAAATAATGCATAATGCATGATATCACGTATTTTGGGATAGATTAGATTACTTGGAGGCTTTGTCATAGCTATTTCGGTCTAAAATTTTGTCACAATATAGAAAATTGACCTAGTTTAACGTGGGCGTTGGATTCGTGTAATTTGGAACTCTAAATCAAAAGTTTGGGACAATTTAGTGTGGACATGTCAAATTGATCGGCCAGTTAAAATGATCATTCTAAACTGATCATTGATACTCCTTTAATAAAGGCTTATAATGAAGTTTAATGTATGGCATCATGCAATTTGAGATAGACTGTATTACTTTGAGGCGTTGTCTAGCTCTTTCAGTCTCAAATGTTGTCACAATATGGAAAGTTTAGCTAGTTTAACTTGGGCGTCGGATTCATTTCATTTTGAGCTCTAAATAAAAAGTGAAAGATGATTTCTTGCACACATGTCAAGTTGATCAACTAGTTAAAGTGATTGTTCTAAACTGATCATTGGTGCTCCTTGAGTTAAGGCTTATAAATGAAGCATAATGCATGGCATCACACATTTTGGGGTATATTGGATTACTTGGAAGCTTTGTCGTAAATATCTTGGTATTAAATTTTGTCACAATATAGAAAATTGAGTTAGCTAAACGTGGGCGTTGGATTCGTTTCATTCTGAACTCTAAATTAAAAGTTACGGACAATTTAGTGTGGACATGTGAAAATTATGGGCCTGTTAAAATGATCATTCTAGACTAATCGTTGGTGCCCCTTGTGTAAAGGCTTATCAATGAAGCATAATGCATTGCATCATGGAGGTTGGGATAGATTGCATTACTTTGAGGCTATGTCTAGCTCTTTCATTCTCAAATATTGTCACAATAACGAAAATTGAGCTAGCTTGACGTGGGCGTTGGATTCATGTCAACTTGAACTCTAAATAAAAAGTTAAAGACGATTTAGTGTGTACATGTCAAGTTGATCAGCTAGTTCAAACGATTATTCTAAACTGATCATTGATGCTCCTTGAGTAAACGCTTATAAATGAAGCATAATGCATGAGATCACTTACTTTGGGATAGATTGGATAACTTGGAGTCTCTTTCGTACCTATTTTATTCTTTATTTTCGTCACAATATATAAAATTGAGCTAGCTTAACGTGGGCGTACGTTTCGTCTCATTCTGAATTCTAAATCAAAAGTTACGGATGATTTAGTGTGGACATATGAAATTGATCGGCCAGTTCAAATGGTCATTCTAAACTGATCATTGGTGCTCCTTCATTAAAGGCTTATAAATGGAGCATAATGCATGGAATCTCGAAGTTTGGGATACATTGGATCACTGGGAGGCTTTGCCGTACCTCTTCCAATTGAAATGTTGTCACAATATGGAAAGTTGAGCTAGCTTAACATGGGCTTCAGATTCATTTCATTTAAGTTGGAAGAGCTAGACAACTTGTGCTAGCTGTCCAATTCGAATTCTTTTAGTATCTTTTCTATTTTCTTTTTCTTTTCTTTTTAATTAAACTTAAAAATAAAGGAAATATGAATTAAACAAAAAGGAAAACGTGTATGCAATGCAAAAAGTGAATCTAAACCCTAGTGATACACGTAGGAGGCTAGATGCACTTGGTTTGGAGTTTGAGGTTATCTTTTTGATTTTTCTTGAATGCGACTTAAACTAATGCAAGAACACAAAACAAAACAAGCAAAAGGATAGAAACAACCTGGTTTAGGAGCTTTAAGCTCTGATACCAAAATGATACAAGCCTTGATTCAAGGATGTATGCGCGTGGGCTGTTTGTAGAAGATTAGGTGAGAAACTCAACCTTAAGCTTCTGGATAGGGGTTTTCTGGTTGGTAAACGATGGAAGGGTGAAGTGAACCACACGAGGGGTGATGAACCTCGTGATAAATCACAAACTTAGAGCTAGGATGGCTGGTCTCAACTAGGTTCTAAGCGCACAAGATTTTTAGAGAGAAAACTTGTAGGGAAAAAGTTCTACTTTATTAATAATCAAAAAGGTCGTCCAACTACAATGCTGGAAGGAGCCTTATTAATATGCTCGACAGCTTGACCTTCTAGGGTCGACTCAAACAAATAAAAGGAAAGTTTACAAAAGTGCACAAAAGGAAAAGATACAAAAGTGCATAACCGAAAAAGGACCTATTCCTAAAATGTTTTTGACTCAAAAATGTAAAGCAACTAGATCCTACCCTGCAAAACAGAAAGAGGCATATATTCGAATGTAAACTTACCTTAACTCACCTCACGGCCAAGAAATGGAAGGTGGCCGTCCTTGTGGCATGCACGCACCTTGCTCCTAGTATTCGACTTGGAGTAGGGTTAAATATCTTTGGGCCCTGACCTCTCTTGCCACTAAAGCCCAAGTCTCTGATGTTCCTTGTGTTGTTGAGAAGCCTTTGGACTCTAATTTGCTCTTCCTTAGCTGCTCTTCCTCTAGGAGCTTGTCGACCCATAAGCTGAATTTGTGGAAGAGTGCTCTTGATCTACTTCTTGTCATTGCTCCTGGAGGTACCACTGGTGTAGATACTTCTTCTAGGTGCATGTCCTGGATCTGGTAGCTCATTTGGTCCGAGTCCTGTTGTGTAGAAGTGGAAGTGTGCGTGTACTCGGCTGGATGGCCTGTACCGGCTGGATTGTGCGCGGTACTGGCCGGAATGACTTCAGGACCGGCCAAGTTGATCCCGGAGTCGGCGGTGTCATCAGGGGGACCGGCGGTGTCATTCACGTCCCCACCAAGTGTGCCGGAAGCTTGGGCCTCTCCGCCGGCGATGTTGACCGGTCTGGTCCTATAGGTCGAAGGTCCGGCGGTACTGTCTGGTCCGGCAGGCGCGCCAGATGATCCTGCTGTCTCGGGCAAGCTTCCTGGTCGGCCAGTCTGGTCACCTGGCTGGATGTACGACCTGATGTCCTCATCAGTGTTGGATTCATGTCATTCTGAACTCGAAATCAATAGTTACGGACGATTTAGTGTGAACATGTGAAAATTATCGGCCAGGTAAAAAATGATCATTCTAAACTGATCATTGGTGCTCTTTGTGTAAACACTTATAAATGAAGCATGATGCATGGCATCATGTAGTTTGGGATAGATTGCATTACTTTGGGGCTTTTTCTAGGTCTTTGAGTCTCAAATGTTGTCACAATATGGAAAATTCAGCTAGCTTAACATGGGTGTTGGATTCATGTCATTTTGAGCTCTAAACCAAAAGTTAAAGACAATTTAGTGCGGACATGTCAAGTTGATCTGCTAGTTAAAATTATCATTCTAAAGGGATCATTGGTGCTCACTGAGTAAAGGCTTATAATCAAAGCATAATGTATGGCATCACGCATTTTGAGATAGATTGATTACTTGGAGGCTTTGTCCTACGTATTTCACTCATAAATTTTATCACAATATAGAAATTTGAGCTTTCTTAACATGGGCGTTGGATTCGTGTCATTCTGAACTCAGAACAAAAGTTACGGACGATTTAGCGTGGACATGTGAAATTGATGGGCTGGTTAAAATGATCATTCTAAACTGATCATTGGCGGTCCTTCAGTTAAGGCTTATAAATGAAGCATAAAGCATGGCATTATGCAGTTTGAGATAGATTGCATTACTTTGAGGATTTGTCTATCTCTTTCTGTCTCAAATGTTGTCACAATATGGAATACAGAACAAGCTTAATGTGGATGTTGGATTCATGTCAAGTTGATCAGCTAGTTAAAATGACCATGCTAAACTGATCATTAGTGCTCATTGAGTAAAGGCTTATAAATGAAGCATATTGCATGGTATCACGCATTTTGGGATAGATTGGATTACTTGGAGGCTTTTTCGTCACTATTTCGATCTAAAATTTTGTCACAATATAGAAAATAGAGGTAGCTTAACGTGGGCATTGGATTCTTTTCATTCTGAAGTCTAAATCCAAAGTTATAGACGATTTAGTGCGGACATGTCAAGTTGATCGGCCAGTTAGAATGATCATTCTAAAATGATCATTGGTTCTCCTTCTGTAATGATTTATAAATGAAGCATAATGCATGGCATCTTGCAGTTTGCGATACAGTGGATTACTTGGAGGCTTTTTCGTAGCTTTTTTGTTCTCAAATGTTGTCACAATATGGATTATTGAGCTAGCTTAAATTGGGCATTGAATTCATGTCATCTTGAGTTCTAAAAAAAAAGTTAAAGCTTATTAAGTGTGGATATGTAAAGTTGAACAGCTAGTTAAAATGATCATTCTAAACTGATCATTGGTGCTCCTTGAGTAAAGTCTTACAAATGAAGCATAATGCACGATATCACGCATTTTGGGATAGATTGGATTACTTGGAGGCTTTGTCGTAGCTCTTTCAGTCTCAAATGTTGTCACAATATGGAAAATTGAGCTAGCTTAATATGAGCGTTGGATTCATGTCACCTTGAGCTCTAAATGAAAAGTTAATGATGATTTAGTGTGGATATGTAGAGTTGATCAGCTAGTTTAAATGATCATTCTAAATTGGTCATTGGTGCTCCATGAGTAAAGGCTTACAAATGAAGCAAATGCATGGCATCACACATTTTTGGATAGATTGGATTACTTGGAGAATTTTTCGTAGCTATTTAGGTTTTAATTTTTGTCTCAATATAGGAAATTGAGCTAGCTTAACGTGGGTGTTGGATTCATGTCATTCTGAACTCAAAATCAATAGTTACGGACGATTTAGTGTGAACATGTGAAATAGATCAGCCAGTTAAAAAGATCATTCTAAGCTGATCATTGGTACTCCTTGAGTAAAGGCTTATAAATGAACCATAGTGCATGGTATCACCTAGTTTGGGATACATTGGATTACTTGGAGGCTTTATTGTAGCTAATTCGGTCTGAATTTTGTCACAATGTTGGAAATTGAGCTAGATTAACGTGGGCATTGGATTCATGTCATTCTGAACTCTAAATCAAAAGTTACGGTTGATTTAGTGCGGACATGTCAAGTTTCTCGCGAGTTCAGTTGATCATTCTAAACTGATCATTGATGTTCATTGAGCAAAGGTTTACAAATGAAGCATAATGCATGGCATCACACAGTTTGAGATAGATTGGATTAATTGGAGGCTTTGTCGTATCTATTTTAGTCTTAAATTTTGTCACAATATAGAAAATTGAGCTAGCTTAACGTGGGCATTGGATTTGTGTCATTCTGAATTCTAAATCAAAAGTTACAGATGATTCAGTGCCCACATATCAAGTTGATCGGCTAGTTAAAATGATCATTCTAAAGTGATCATTTGTTCCCCTTGAGTAAAGGCTTATAAATAGAGCATAATCCGTGGCATCACGCAGTTTGGGATACATTGGATTACTTGGAGGCTTTTTCATTGCCATCTCAGCCTTAAATTTTGAGTAAAGGATTCATGTCCTTCTGAACTCTAAATCAAAAGTTACGGATGATTTAGTGCAGACATATCAAGTTTATCGGCTAGTTAAATTGATCATTCTAAACTGATCAATGGTGGTAATTGAGCAAAGGTTTACAAATGAAGCATAATGCATGGCATCATGTTGTTTGGGATATATTGGATTACTTGGACGCTTTGTCGTAGCTATTTCGGTGTTAAATTTTATCACAATATAAAAATTGAGCTAGGTTAATGTGGGCGTTAGATTCATGTCATTCTGAACTCTAAATAAATAGTTACGAACGATTTACTGCGGATATGTCACGTTGCTGCTTCTTTAGTAAACTGATCAATGGTGCTCCTTTAGTAAACTGATCATTGGTGCTCCTTTAGTAAAGGATTATAAATGGAGCATAATTCATGGCATCACGTAGTTTGGGATACATTGGATTACTTGGAGGCATTATCATAGCTTTTTGAGTCTCAAATATTATCACAATATTGGAAATTGAGCTAGATTAACGTGGGCGTTGGATTCATGTTATTTTGAGCTCTAAATCAAATGTTGAAGACGATTTAGTGCGGACATGTGAAGTTGATCAGCTAGTTAAAATGGTCATTATAAAAAGATAATTGGTTCTCATTGAGCAAAGGTTTACAAATGAAGCAAAAGGCATGGCATCACACAGTTTTATATAGATTGGTTTAATTGGAGGTTTTTTCATAGCTATCTCGGTCTAATATTTTGTCACAATATAGAATATTGAGCTAGATAACATGGGCGTTGGATTCATGTCATTATGAATTCGAAATAAAAAGTTACGAACAATTTAGTGCAGACATATCAAGTTGATCGACCAGTTAAAATGATCATTCTAAACTGATCGTTGGTGCATATTGAGTAAATGCTTATAAATGAAGCATAATTCATGGCATCACGTAGTTTGGGATACACTGGATTACTTGGAGGCTTTGTTGTAGCTCTTTCAGTCTAATTATTATCATAGTATTGAAAATTGATATAGATTAACTTGGGCTTTGGATTCATAAAATTTTGAGTTCAAAATCAAATGTTAAAGACAATTTAGTGCGGACATGTCAAGTTGATCAGCAGAGTCAAAATGATCATTCTAAACTGATCATTTCTACTCATTGAGCAAAGGTTTACAAAAGAGGCATAATGCATGGTATTACGTAGTTTGGGATAGATTAGATTACTTGGAGGCTTTGTCACAGGTATTCCAGTTTTAAATTTTGTCACAATGTAGAAAATTGAGCTACTTTAACGTGGGTGTTGGATTCGTATCATTCTGAACTCTAAATCAAAAGTAACGGACAATTTAGTGCGAACATGTCAAGTGATCAGCTAGTTAAAATGATCATTCTAAACTGATCATTGGTGCTTATTGAAAAATGGTTTACAAATGAAGCATAATGTTTGACCTCACGAAGTATGGATAGATTGGATTAATTGGAGGCTTTGTCGTAGCTATTTTGATATTTAATTTTGTCACAATATAAAATATTGAGCTAGCTTAACGTGGGTGTTGGATTCGTGTCGTTCTAAACTCTAAATCAAAAGTTACGGATGATTTAGTGCAGTCAGGTCAAGTTGATTGGCCAGATAATGTGATCATTCTAAACTGATCATTGGTGCTCCTTGAGTAAAGGGTTATAAATGAAGCATAATGCTTGACATCACGCAATTTGGGAAACATTGGATTATTTGGAGGCTTTGTTGTAGCTCTTTCAGTTTCAAATGTTGTCACAATATTGAAAATTGAGCTAGATCAACGTGGGCGTTGGATTCGTGTCATTCCAAACTCTATATCAAAAGTTATAGACAATTTAATGCTTACATGTCAATTTCATCGGCCAATTAAAATGATCATTCTGAACTGATCATTGGTGCTCCTTAAATAAAGGCTTATAAATGAAGCATAATGCATATGACATAATGCATCCCATCATGCAGTTTGGGATATATGAGGATTTAAAGGCTTTGTTGTAGTTATTTCAGTCTTAACTTTTATCACAATATAGAATATTGAGCTAGCTTAACGTGGGCATTCGATTCTTGTCATTCTGATCTCTGAATTAATAGTAAAGGACGATTTATTGCGGACATTTTAAGTTGATCAGCTAGTTAAAATGAACATTCTAACTGATCGTTGGTACACATTGAGCAATGGTTTACAAATGAAGCATGATGCATGACATCCCACAGTTTGGGATACATTGGAATACTTGGAGGCTTTGGCGTAGCTATTTTGGTAACTTTTGTTACAATATAGAAACTCGTGCTATCTTAACGTGGGCGTTGGATCTGCGTCATTCTGAAGTCTAAATCAAAAGTTACGGTTTATTTAGTTTGGACATTTCAAGTTGATCGGCCACTTAAAATGATCATTCTAAAGTGATCATTGGTGCTCCTTGAGTAAATGCTTATTCATGGCATCACGCAGTTTACGATACATTGTATTACTGGGAGACTTTGTCGTATCTATTTCGTTCTTGAATGTTGTCACAATATTGAAAATTGAGCTAGAACTGGTTCGTTGAATTCATGTCTTTTTAAGCTCTAAATCAAATGTTAAAGACGATTTAGTGCGGACATGTCAAGTTGATGAACTAATTAAAATTATCATTCTAAACTGATCATTGGTGCTCATTGAGCAAAGGTTTACAAATGAAGCATAATACATGGCATCACCTAGTTTGGGATAGATTTGATTACTTGGAAGCTTTTTGGTAGCTAATTGATCTTAAATTTTGTCACAATATAGAAAGTTGAACAACCTTAACGTAGGCATTGGTTTCGTGTCATTTTGAACTCTAAATCAAAAGTTACAGACGATTTAGTGCGTACATGTCAAATTGATCGGCAAGTTAAAATTATCATTCTAAACTGAGCACTGGGGCTCCTTGTGTAAAGGCTTATAAATGAAGCATAATGCATGGCATCACGCAGTTTTAGATACATTGGATTACTTGGATGCTTTGTCGTAGCTCTTTCAGTCTCAAATGTTGTCACCATATAGAAAAATGAGCTAGCTTAAACGTGGGCATTGAATTTGTGACATCCTGAACTCTAAATCAAAAGTTACAAACGATTTAGGGCGGAAATCTCAAGTGATCGGCAAGTTAAAATGATCATTTTAAACTGATCACTTGTGCTTCTCGAGTAAAGTCTTATAAATCAAGCATAATACATGGCATCACGCAGTTTGTGATACATTGGATTACTTGGAGGCTTTGTCATAGCTATTTTGGTCTTAAATGATATCATAATATAGAAAATTGAGCTAGATCAACGTGGGTGCAAGGTTCGTATCATTCTGAACTCTAAATCACAAGTTACGGACGATTTAGTGCGGACATGTCAAATTGATCGGCTAGTTAAAATAATCATTCTAAACTGGTCATTGGTGGTCCTTGAGTAAAGGCTTATAAGTGAAGCATAATGCATGCCATCACACACTATGGGATACATTTGATTACTTGGAGGCTTTTTCGTAGCGCTTGCAGTGTTAACTTCTATCACAATATAGAAAACTGAGCTAGCTTAATGTGGGCGTTGGACTCAAGTCATTTTGAGCTCTAAGTCAAAAGTTAAAGACGATTTAGTCAAGATTACAAATGATCATTCTAAAGTGATCATTGGTGCTCCTTGAGTAAAGGCTTACAAATGAAGCATAATGAATTCCGTCACACAGTTTAGGATACATTGGATTACATGGAGGCTTTTTCGTAGGTCTTTCGATCTCAAATGTTGTCACAGTGAAGCATAATACATGGCAATACGGACTTTGGGATAGATTTTATTACTTGATAACTTTGTCGTAGCTCTTTCATGCTCAGATGTTGTCACATTATCAAAAATTGAGCTAGCTTAACGTGCGTGTTGGATTCGTATCATTCTGAACTCTAAATCAAAAGTTATGGACGATTTATTACAGACATGTCAAGTTGATCGGCCTGTTAAAATGATCATTCTAAACTGATCATTGGTTCTCCTTGAGTAAATACTTATAAATGAAGCATAATGCATGTCATCACGCAATTTGGGATACATAGGATTACTTGGAGGCTTTTTCGTAGCTCTTTTAGTCTCAAATGTTGTGACAATATGGAAATTTGAGCTAGCTTAACGTAGGCGTTGGACTCATGTCATTTTGAGCTCTAAATAAAAAGTTAAAGACGATTTAGTGTGGACATGTCAAGTTGATCAGCTAGTTAAAATGATCATTCTAAACTTATGATTGGTGCTCCTTGAGTAAAGGGTTATAAATGAAGCATAATGCATGGCATCATACACTTTGGGATAGATTTTATTACTTGGTCACTTTATCGTAGCTATTTCAGTTTACCTTTTATCTCAATATAAAAATTCAGCTAGCTTAACGTGGGCGTTGAATTTATTTCATTCTGAACATTAAAATGATTATTCTAAAAGTTACGAACGATTTAGTGCGTACATGTCAAGTGATCGGCCAGTTAAAATGATTATTCTAAACTGATCATAGGTGGTCCTTATGATGAGTAAAGGCTTATAATGAAGTACAACGCATGGCATCACGCAGTTTGGGATACATTGGATTACTTGGAGGTTTTTTGTAGCTCTTTCAGTCTCAAATGTTGTCACAATATGGAAAATTGAACTAGTTTAACGTGGGTATTGAATTCATGTTATTCTGAGCTCTAAATCATTAGTTACGGACGATTTAGTGCGGACAAGTCAAGTTGATTGGCCAGTTAAAATGATCATTTTAAACTAATCATTGGTGCTCATTGAGCAAAGATTTACAAAGGAATCATAATGCAAGGCATCACGCAATTTATGATAGATTGGATTACTTCGAGGCTTTGACGTAGCTATTTCGGTTTTAAATTTAGTCACAGTATAGAAAATTGAACTACCTTAACGTGGGCATCGGATTCGTGTCATTTGGAACTCTAAATAAGAGTTACGGACGATTTAGTGCGGACATCTCAAGTTTATCGGCTAGTTAAAATGATCATTCTAAACTAATCATTGGTGCTCCTTGATTAATGGGTTATAATTGAAGCATAATGCATGGCATCAGGCAGTTTGGGACACATGGGATTACTAGGAAGCTTAATAAAAAAATGAGCTAGGGTTAACGAGGGCGTTGAATTCATATGATTTAAAACTCTAAATCAAAAGTTATGGACAATATAGTGTTGACATCTCAAGTTGATCGGCTAGTTAAAATGATCATTCTAAACTTATCATTAGTGCTCGTTGAGCAAAGGTTGACAAAGGAAGCATAACGCATGGCATCACGCATATTAGGATAGATTGGATTACTTTGAGGCTTTGTCGTAGATATTTTAGTTTTAAATCTTTTCACAATATTGAAAATTGAGCTAGCTATCATGGGTGTTGGATTCGTGTCATTTTGAAATTTAAATAAAAAATTACGGACGATTTAGTGCGAACATTTCAAGTTGATCGGCCCGTTAAAATAATCATTTTAAACTGATCATTGGTGCTCCTTCAGTAAAGGGTTTTAAATGAAGCATAATGCATGGCATCACACGGTTTGGGATACATGGGATTACTTGGAGGTTTTGTTGTAGCTCTTCAGTCTCAAATGTTGTCAGCATATAGAAAATTGAGCTACCTTAACGTGGGTATTGGATTCGTGTCATTTTGAACTCTAGATCAAACATTACAAACGATTTAGTGCGTACATGTCAAGTTGATCTGCCAGTTAAAATGATGATTCTAAACTCATCATTGGTTCTCATTGAGAAAAGGTTTACAAAGGAAACATAATGCATGGCATCATGTAGTTTAGGATAGATTGGATTACTTCAAGGCTTTGTCGTAGCTATTTCGGTGTTAAATGTTGTCACAATATAGAAAATTGAGTTCGCTTAGCGTGTGCATTGGACTCATTTCATTTTGAGCTCAAAATCAAATGTTAAAAATGATTTAGTGTGGACTTTTCAAATTGATGAGCTAGTTAAAATGATCATTCTAAACTGATTATTGGTGCTCCTCGAGTAAAAGTTTATAAATGAATCATAATGTACGGCATCACGCATTTTGGGATACATTTGATTACTTGGATTCTTTTTCTTATCTCTTTCAGTCTCAATGTTGTCACAATATGGAAACTTGAGCTTGTTTAACGTGGGCGTTGGACTCATATTATTTTGATATCTAAATCAAAAGTTAAAGATGATTTAGTGCGGACATGTCAAGTTGATCAGTTAGTTTGAATGATCATTCTAAACTGATCATTATTGCTCCGTGAGTAAAGGCTTGTAAATGAAGCATAGTACATGTCATCACACAGTTCGGGATAGAGTCGATTACTTGGAGGCTTTATCGTTCTTATTTCAGTCTTAAAATTTGTCACAATATAGAAAATAGAGCTAGCTTAACGTGGGCATTGGATTCGTGTCATTTTGAACTCTAAATCAAACATTACGGATGATTTAGTGCGGACATGTCAAGTTGATCGGCCAGTTAAAATGATTATTCTAAACTGATCATTGGTGCTCCTTGATTAAAGGCTTAAAGATGAAGCATAATGCATGTCATCTCGCAGTTTATGATATATTGGGATACTTGGAGGCTTTGTCGTAACTCTTTCAGTCTTAAATGTTGTCACCATGTAGAAAATTGAGCTAGCTTAACATGGGTGTTGGATTCGTCTCATTTTGAACTCTAAATCAATAGTTACGGCGATTTTGTGAGTAAATGTCAAGTTGATCGGCTGGTTAAAATGATTATTCTAAACTGGTCATTGGTGCTCCTGTGTAAAGGGTTATAAATGAAGCATAATGCATTGCATCACACAGTTTGGGATACATTAGATTACTTAGTCACTTTGTCATAGCTCTTTCACCCTCAAATGTTGTCACAATATAGCAAATTGAGCTAGCTTAATGTGGGTATTTGGTTAGTGTCATTCTTAACTCAAAATCAAAAGTTATGTAAAGATGCAGTAGGTTGCAAACATTCTTGAGCTAACTGGGAAGTAGTAAAAGAGAGTGAGTCAAGACATCATGCAATGACCTAGAAAAAAAGGAAGAAGCTGGATTTCATGAAGCCCATCTAGAATGACCTAATAGGCAGACCTTTAGAGGAGAAGTGTGCAAAAACGAAGCAAATTCGAGTCTTAAAGGAGGTTCTTTAAAATAAAAGGAGATATGAGAATTATGAGAAAAAGGAAGTTGTATCTAGGGTTTTGCACGAACCAGCAAGGATAAATAAGGAGGCATAACATTTTGGCAACTTAACACTCACAAGAGAGAGATTTTATTCAAGGCAAAACTAAAGGGGTAAAAGGGTTTTGGTGAGGTGTTCCAAGATTGTGTGCAATCTTATGAACGTGTGAGGCTAGTGTAACAAGTCAAGGGCGTCTCGAGCTTGTTCAAGGTCGTTTGAGGTGAGACTTGAGAGTGCACCTAAAAGATTTTCTAGTAGAGACACGTATTGTAGTAGTCGTTGTATCACTGCTTAACGCAGTTTTCTATTTCAATTAGCTTTTGGATTTTCAATTGGTATCAGAGCGGGCACTTGTCGGGTTATATACAAGTGTGATTCTGGAGAAAAAATGGAAAGATATACAGGTCTAGTTAACAGCTCGAGGGTGATACTAGATTCGGAAAACTATGGCTTCTGGAAGGCAAGGATGAAGTCCTTGATTTGGGCATAGATGTGTTAGCTTGGAAGGCTGTTCTTGTTCAATGGGAAGAACCCACGATCAAGGATGAAGGAGGAACAGTAAGCGTGAAACCTGAGGAAGACTGGATAGAGGAGAAACTCAAGAGGTCCAAGTTTAACTCAAGGGCACTTACTGCGATACACTGTAGTGTATTAAAGAAAGCCTTTCAATTGATTCAAGGGTCTGAAACTGCAAAAGAGTCGTGGGATACTCTGCAAACCAATTTTGAAGGAACCAAGAATGTTCAGAGCTCACAAAAGGATCTACTAGCTTCCAGATTTGAGAATACGAGGATGGAAGATCACGAGTCTATTTTAGATTTTAGCTCAAAGCTAAGCTCGCTGGCACAAGAAGCATCAACGCTTGGCAAGAAATATAAAGACACCAAGTTGGTCAAAAAATTTCTAAGGTGCCTACCAGCAAAATTCATGGCATATAAATCAGCGCTTAGTGTATCCCAAAATCTTGATAAAATCAGCTTTGCTGAAGTGGTTGGGATGCTACATGCTCATGAGTTAGAGCTTGAAGGAGTAAAGAAGCCAAAATGTTTGGACTTTGGTGCATCTGCAGCTCAGGCAGATGAGTCTGATGGAGAAGACTCCATGAGATTGTTAGTACAAAGGTTTGGTCGTGTACTAAGGAAGATGGAATAAGACGACAGTTCAAGGAAATTTGATCCCATCAAGAAGTATGCTGAAGTAGATAAAACAGTAAAAAAACTCGATATGAAATGCCATGAATGCAAGGGATTGGGTCATTTCAAATTTGAATGTCCCACTGTTAAGGGAAGAGAGGGAAGAGAGGTAATATGATTCAAATGCAAAGGTATCGGTCATAATCAGACAGAATGTGTGAACAATCAAAAATCAAGAAGAGAAAAGTCTATGTTGGCAGAAGATAGCTCAGATGATGCTGCTCAAGATGAAGTGAGTAACTTTGTGGGAATCATTGAACAAAAATCAGATGATGAGGATGACGAAGTCGATCTGATAGAAAGTTATAGGGAGGTTCGTGAGACACTTATCAGGTTTGGAAGAGAAAATTCAGTCTTAACTAAGGAGAAAAAACGACTTGAAGCACTGGTCGAGTCACTGCAAAGTGACCTTGAAACTGATAGGAAGATAAATCAGGAAGACTTGTCAACAACAACGGAAAAGCTAAGACTGACTTCAACTACGAGCAACTGGAAAAAGAGCTTCAGTCTGAAAAAGAGTTATCAACTCGACTCCAATCGGATCTCAATCAGCAACACAAAAAGATTCACATGTTTGCTGGTACTAGACAACATGATCAGATTTTATGCTATGGAAGGACCATGAACTCCCACATGGGATAGGGCTACAGTGGAAGAGAGGAGAACTATCTTGGAGAAACTCGTTTTGTGTCAGATAATCAGTATCGTCAATCGGCTGATGCACCAGAAAGTGCGCTGAAAGGGGTTCGATCTGGAAACAACTGCTATGTGTGGGAAAATTCGACTAAATGCCTCAGTGCAAGGATGATCTACACCTGTGGCATCAACGATTGGGTCACATGAATGTTCGAAATTTAACTTCTCTAGTTAAAAATGAGATAGTGCGGGGAGTACCTAAAATCAAGGGAGAAGATTGTATGATTTATGGACCATGCAACAAAGGAAAACAAATTAAAGTCCAGCATAAGAGGGTCACTGATGTTCAAACCAAAGCAGTACTAGAGCTAGTGCACATGGATTTGATGGGACCAATGCAAGTTGAAATTTTGGGTGGTAAGAAGTATGTCTTTGTACTTGTGGATGATTACTCCATGTTTACGTGGGTTCGCTTCATTCGTGAAAAATCAGAAACAGTAGACAGTTTCAGGATATGGGCACTCCAATTGATAAATGAGAAGGGAAACATCAAAAGAGTGCGGAGCGATCATGGAGGAGAGTTCCAAAATGATACTATGAAATTGTTTTGTGAAAATCATGGAATAGCTCATCAATTTTCTGCTCCAACAACTTCTCAGCAAAATGGGGTGGTTGAGAGGAAGAATAGAACACTTCATGAGATGGCTCGAGCCATGATTCATGGAAATAACGTTTCTGTAAGATTTTTGACAGAAGCGATCAATACAACATGCTAAACAGTCAACAGAGTATACGTCAGGAAGGGAACAACAAAGACTCCATATGAATTGTGGAAAGGAAAAATACCAAACCTGAGTTATTTTCATGTTTTTAGATGCAGATGGTACATTCTCAATGACAGACCATTTGAGAAAGTTTGATTCGCAGTGACGAAGGGATGTTTCTGGATTACTCAAGAAGTAGCTCTGCTTTTAAAGTGTACAACATGCGATCATGTGTGAATATGGAATCTGTTAATGTGGTGTTTGACGACCATTATTTCACGAAGTGAGATGAACGAAATTCTGACAGTGAGACAGATCAATCAAAACAAAGGAATTAAGTAGCTCAGAAGATCACAGTACCTCAAACAAAGATCCGGTAGAACAGAACTTAGTTCAACAAGTTCACAAAAACAATTCAACATCTGATGTCATTGGAAGTATGATGGATGGAAGGAAAACTCGAGGTGTGAAAATCAACTTTAGAGAAATGGTACGATTCGCTAGCTTTGTCTCAGTTATTGAACCAAAACCACATGTTCGGGCACTTGAAGATGAATTCTCGATTGTGGCGATCGAAGAAGAATTAGAAAAATTTGTGCGAAATGATGTATGGGAGCTGGTTCCACGACCTGATGGAGTAAATGTGGTTGGCACGAAGTGGATTTTCAAGAACAAGATTGATGAGGATGGAGTTGTGGTACAGAACAAGGCTAGACTTGTAGCTCAAGGTTATTCTCAGATTCAGGGAGTTGATTTTGAAGAAACCTTTGCTCCAGTGGCTCGTCTCGAGTCTATCAGGCTATTCCTAGGTATAGCATGTATAATGAATTTTACAATCTATCAGATGGATGTGAAGAGTGTTTTTCTAAACAGGATACTACAAGAAGAGGTGTATGTCGAGCATCCTAAGGCGTTCGAAGACCCAGTGAAACTCAGTCACGTGTACAAACTGAACAGGGCGTTGTATGGACTGAAGCAGGCCATGCGTGCATGGTACAAATGACTGACACACTTCTTAATCACAAAGGGTTACGCCAGGGGAAGTGTGGAAAAAACCCTCTTCATTCTGACACAGAACAAACACATCATGATGGTTCAGATTTATGTTGATGATATCATCTTTGGCAGTATATCGCAACAGTTGGTGGATCAATTTGTGCAAGATATGACTCAAGAGTTTGAAATGAGTATGGTTTGTGAACTGAAGTACTTTATGGGATTGCAGATTACTCAAACAGCATAAGGTATATTCATCTCTCAAAGCACGCATGCCAAGAACCTTATACAAAAGGTTCAAGCTTGATCATTGCAAGGAAGCTAATACTCCTATGAGCACTATGCTCAAACTGTCAAGAGATGCTGAAGGAGAGGAGGTTGATGCAAAATCATAGAGAGGCATGATAGGTAGTCTTTTGTACCTTACTACTAGCCGGCCTAATTTATGTTTGAGTGTTGGCATATGTGCAAGATATCAGGCTGCACCAAAGCAGTCACAACTAGAGGCAGTAAAGAGGATCATCAAATACGCAAAGGGACAACCAACCTTGGTATCTTGTATTCTAAAGGGTCGAACAAAAACATGGTGGGATATTGTGATGCTGACTGGGCAGGAAGTGTGGATGATAGAAAAAGCACGAGCGGAGGTTGTTTCTTTCTTAGAAACAATCTAATCGCATGGATGAGCAAAAAGCAGAATTCTGTGTCACTCTCTACAGCAGAGGCAGAATATATCGCCTTGGGTAGTTGTTGCTCACAACTTCTATAGATGAAGCAAATGTCTGCAGATTATCAAATTGATTTAGGTCCCCTCCTAGTTCACTGCGACAACAAAAGTGCTATCCATATATCAAGGAATCTGGTACAACACTCGCGCACAAAACACATCGATATTCGACACCACTATATCCGCGATCTAGTGGAGGAGAAACATGTAGTGGTTGAACACATTGTCACTGATTTGCAACTGGCTGATTTATTTACAAAACCATTAGATTTTACTCGTTTTATCACATTTAGAAATATAATTGGTGTTTGCGAGATATGACTCTGCTCTAAAGCCTGTAGGACTGAACTATGTGCTGATTAAGAAGCATATAAAGTTTTGATTTAGTTTGGATCACTCGATTCGTGAAAAAGAGCTACCTATCATGTCGTCATCTCTGACTCTCAGTACAGGTTTCATGGAGTGACGTATCATAGAGGTGCTCCTGAGAAATCAAGTGATGGAACTCTCTCACGTGCTGTTACAAAAAAAAGGCAGAAAAAAAGAAGCAAAGAAAAAATCTGGAGAATAAAAAGAAAAGAAAACAAAAAAAAAGAAAGTCAAACAGGAGAACACAAAGCTCAAACTATGTATCTCAGTCTTTTGTCACTCCTTGAACAAAGGTTGAAAACTGACTCAGTGCATGATTAATACATGATAGTGTGAAAGCTCTTCACGGCAGTAGTGGCCACCAGACATTATGAATCAGGCCAAGCAGAGTATGTTATCTTGATCTGGTACAAAATCGGTTAGAGTCATGTTGAGCAATCTCGTTGTATACTTGTGTGGCATATTCTTGCTTTATTTTTTCCTTGGTGATGTATGTGACAACCACGCCAGTTGATTCCCCATATCGTTGGATATTGTATGTGGTTGTTGTTCTCTTGTGTTGTTCTTGAGGATGTACTACTAATTTGTTGTTAAGGGGTTGATATAGTGAGCTGGTGAGGAGGATCTTTTTCATTGCTTGATACAGTGAGCTTGTTAAGGAGTCTTAATGCAATGACCGGTTAAATGTCAAGTTGATTGGCCGGTTAAAATGATTATTCAAAACTGGTCATTGGTGCCCCTGAGTAAAGGGTTATAAATGAAGCATAATGCATTGCATCACACAGTTTGGGATACAATGGATTACTTAGTCGCTTTGTCGTGGCTCTTTAAGTCTCAAATGTTGTCACAATATAGCAAATTGAGCTTTCTTAATGTTACGTGAAGATGCAGTAGGTTGCAAACATTCTTGAGCTAACTGGGAAGTAGTACAAGAGAGTGAGTTATGACAGCATACAATGACCTAGAGAAAAAGGAAGAAGCTGGATTTCGTGAAGCCCATCTAGAATGACCTAACAGTCCTGGATTAAGAGGAGAAGTCTGCAAAAAGGAAGCAAATTCGAGTCTTAAAAGAGGTTCTTATTCTTGTGCAAAGAATAAGGAAACTTTATAGTAAAAGGAGATATGAGAATTATGAGAAAAAGGAAGTTGTATCTAGGGTTTTGCACGAACCAGCAAGGATAAATAAGGAGGCAGAACATTGTGGGAACTTAACACTCACAAGAGAGAGGTTTTATTCAAGGGTTTTAGGTTTATAAGAGAGAAGGCAAAACTAAAGGGGTAAAAGGGTTGTGGTGAGGTGTTCCAATATTGTGTGCAATGTTGTGAACGTGTGAGGCTAGTGTAACAAGTCAAGGGTGTCTTGAGCTTGTTCAACATCGTTTTACGTGACACTTGAGAGTGCACCTAAAAGACTTTCTAGTAAAGACACGTAATGTATTAGTCGTTGTATCACTGCTAGACGCAGTTTTCTATTTCTATTAGCTTTTGCATTTTCATGACGAACGATTTAGTGCGGACATGTCAAGTTGATCGGTCTGTTAAAATTATCATTCTAAACTGATCATTGGTGCTTCTTTAGTAAAGGGATATAAATGAAGCATAATACATGACATAACACAGTTTGGGATACATGGTGTAACATCCATCTCCAAAATACACGACACGTGTCATCGTATCGTACTTAAGTTATAATTCATTTGAAATCTCATTTAATATATAAAGTACAAGTAATAATTCTCTTTATTAAAAGAACTATTGTCAAAACCAAGTATAAAATTATTAAAAACATAAAACAATAACTTTTAAAAAAAATTCAATGATACTCTAGATTCAAAGTAAAATAAATAAATAATGTTTAAAAATCCCCAAAACATAGCACCACATCGAGTCATTGCATCACTACTGCTCAAACTCACCTGCATCCAAAAGGAGACATGAGTAACATAATTACTCAGTGAAACGATCACGCCTACCCACATATTCCCATTATACAAGTGTGTATCTAATCTTGATAATTACTTTATTTAGAGATGAAAACTAGCACGATTGATTCCACAAAAAGTCGACAACAATGCTACCAAAATATATGCATTTAAACCGTGCTTGCCTAAGTCACAACCACTCCTCCTCATCCCTAACCATGTCGGTTTAAGGATTCGGAACCCCCAAAGCCACATTGGCTTTCCACCAAGGCCACGTCGGCCTATTTGCTCATGTCAAGCTCCCATCACATCGACGGTTGTTTCCGACCTGCCAGCCATTAATGAACTACGACTGAACACCGCTGTTGTTGTAGCCCAACACCCATCAACACATTTGAACCAACTAACGTTGCTCACATCCACCATACCCGCGTTACGTGAATATAACATTCGCTAGAAATTTATTCCCACATTAATAAATCAACCATCATACTTGCATAGACTAAATGTTTAATATTTATCTAATAATTATATTAATTTAATTCAATTAATTAATTGATTATGGTTCATTTTACTATACTATAATCAACCATAAATAATTTAGTATCCTTAACCAATAAACCAACACATAACAATTTATTTTTCTTAATTATTAATTCAACATAATAATCTCCTTTAAAATAATAAATTAATCTAATATTTATACTCTCTTCCCACACCACACGCGTACACCACCACATTTCTATTCATCTTTTTAATATTTATTTATTTATCATCTAATAAATCCCTAATAGGTCTAACTCCATTTTCTTGATAAAAACACCATTCATTTTTCAATAATTAACTAAAACCCTAACACCACACATGATTTCAACCTCTAAGTTTCTCCCTAAACGAAGCACTCATCAAAATACATATACATAAGAGTATAATGAAAATCGTAGATCCCGTCTCAACTCACGGGAAAGCTTGGGTTAATGGAAAGTTGGAATCGTCGATCGAGTGTAAATTTTTCTTCCTCCGGCGGTGGTACACACAAACACTTGGACTCTCCAATGCTGAACTTTCTACCCCTCTACTCTGTCGAAATCTCTCCCTCTCTTCTTGCTTTTGTTTCTGATGAATGGCTGGCTCTAATCCCCTTTGATGACGTCTTATATAGTCATTAGGCAATTACTCAGCTGCCTAGACGCATAGGCAATTACTCGTTCTTCCTGCATCAACACACAACCCAATCCTGACCCTGATGCATCAGTGTATACCAAATATGGTACCCCAGTCCTTGGTAAAACCAATATTGGAGTCTTAGTCAAATGCCCTTTCAACCTTTGAAAGCTCTCTTCACACTCTTTGGTCCAATTAAATTTCACATCCTTTCTCGTAAGTTGAGTCATAGGCTTAGCTATACTCGCAAATCCTACAACGAATTTTCAATAGTAACCCGCTAGGCCAAGGAAACTACGGACTTCTGTTGCGTTTCTTGGTGTCGGCCATCCCATAATCGTTGCAATGTTTTCCGGATCCACTGATACTCCAGCTTCCGACACAACGTGACCTAGAAAGCCAATCTTCATTTGCCAGAAACTACATTTACTCAACTTAGCATATAACTTGTATTCTCGCAACTTTTTTAGTACTACCCTTAAGTGCTCCATATGTTCATCCCGACTCTTAGAATAAATTAGGATGTCATCAATGAACACAATAACAAATTTGTCTAAATACTCCCGAAACACGTTGTTCATGGCTTCATAAAAGCGGCTGGTGCATTAATCAAACCAAATGGCATAACCACAAATTCGTAATGACCATAGCGTGTCTTGAAAGCTGTCTTCCTTATATCATTTTCAGCAATCGTAATCTGGTGCTACCATGACATTAGATAGATCTTAGAGAACCATGAAGGTCCTTCTAATTGGTCCAATAGCTCGTCAATTCGTGGTAATGGGTACTTATTTTTTATGGTCACTTTATTCAATCCACGTTAGTCAATGCAAAGTCTAAAATTCCATCACTTTGCGAATTCAATCCACGTTAGTCAATGCAAAGTCCCCGCTATTTCAATCCTTCTTGCCTTCCTGGAAAACTCTCCTTTAAAACTCCATCACTTTCCGAATTCAGGACTAACAAAACTATGTGTGGCTCCAGAGTCAAACAAGGTATGAGCGATCGCTTCTCCGACCGAAATCGAGCCTACATGGTTTATCATTCTAAGAAACAGTACTAAAGAAGTATACAAACCCAAATAATCCTCGTGAATTTAAGTAAAAATAACAGGCAAAGGTTCTAAACATAACTGTGATCGGTTCGGCGCCCTCCTCGGCATCTACTGCAAACACCCGAGGTTCCACAGCTTGTCTCTTTGGGGGTGGTGGTGGCATACGCTCCCTCACCCTATCTCTGTCACCTAGCTTCCTCGTAGGACAGTTCCTTGAGATGTGTCCTGGTAGCTTACAATTGTAACATAGATCATCTCCACTTGGACAATGCATCTTGGTATGTCCGGTCAGACCACACCTGAAACAAGTGAGCACTCCTCTAACCTGCATCGGGCCCATATTCTGATTATATGTGGTACGTCTCAGCGGTTCAACCAATTTTCCCACCCTTTCTTGGGCCGCTTTTGCTTGCTTGGTTTCTGCCTCAATGCCTTGTTCCACTAAGGATGTTGTTTCCACTAAATCGACCAAGTTATTGCATTTCCGCATCATGCAACGATTTTTCACCTCTAGCCTCAAACCTCTTTGAAACTTGAGAATCATGTTGTATCGCTTTTTCATCTTCCTGCAAACCTCCTGAGTCGACGAAACTCTAGATCATACTCTCGAACTGACTTAGCCCCTTACCGAAGGTCGGCAAACAATCCGGCCATTTGGTCTAAAGCCTCTTGTGGAAAGTACTTCCGTGCAAATTCCTCCTTAAAGTCATGCCAGCTCACCAAATGGTTTGCATGCGTGCTAGCGAGCACACTATCCCACCAAACCTGTGCTTCGTCCCTTAGGTACTGAACCGCCAACTGCTTCCTAAACTCAATCGGACACATGATTGTCTCATAGTTACTCTATAACATTTTCATCCAGTTGTCTGCTGCAATTGGATAGATCCCTCTACTAAACATCTTCATGTTCAAATTCCTTACCATCTTTAAAGCATCCCAATATGTGGGTCCTGGTCCCGTACGGGTACCCTTCGCATTAGAGGAGTCGGCGGTGGGTATTGAGGTGCCACAAACTCTTGAAAAGGAGGTTCGGGTGCAGCAAACTCTAGAGTTGCCTGCTCAGGCACTGCAACTCATGGTATCTGATTTGCTACAGAAATTTGCTGCAATAAAGGCGCTAACACCTCATGCATACTTTGCATCATACCTGCACTGAGTGCCGCATAATCCACCACGGGAGCAACAACAGCTGGTTTCTGAACTGGAGCAACACCTTCCTGCTCAAGCGGTTGGTCACTATGGTTGCGCTCAAGATCTCCACTACGCAGACCAGCCCTACGATTAACTCTCCTTGGCGGCATACTGTCCAAATAAACACCCAATTCACACAATCACTCCAATAGTATTATAAATCAACGAAAATTAATTGAATTCACGAAAATTACTCTGAGTGGTGCTCCCCCATTGAAAAAATATATATATATATATATATATATACTTTTGTTTTAAAACCCTTTTTTCTTCTAAAAACATAGAATAACGCTCTCCGGATCTGAACCGGAGTAGCAACCTCGCTCTGACACCAAAATAGTAACACCCGTCTCCAAAATACATGACACGTGTCATCGTCTCGTACTTAACTTATAATTCATTTGAAATCTCATTTAATATATAAAGTACAAGTAATAATTCTTTTTATTAAAAGAAGTCTCGTCAAAACCAGGTATGCAATTATTAAAAAAACATAAAACAATAACTTTAATGAAAATTCAATGATACTCAAGATTCAAAATAAAATAAATAAATAAAATTTAAAAATTTCCAAAACGTAGGACCACCCCGAGTCATTGCTTCACTACTGCTCGAACACACCTGCATCCAAAAGGAGGCATGAGTAACATAGTAACTCAGTGAAACGATCATGCCTACCCACATATTCCCATTATACAAGTGTGTATCTAATCTTGGTAATTAGTTTATTTCGGGACAAAAATTAGCCCGATTGATTCCACAAAAAGTCGACAACAATGCTACCAAAATATATGCATTTAAACCGTGCTTGCCTAAGTCACAACCACTCCTCCTCATCCCTAACCACGTCGGTTTAAGGATTCGGAACCCCTAAAGCCACATCAACTTTCCACCACGGCCACGTTGGCCTATTTGCTCACGTCAAGCTCTCGTCACGTCGACGGTTGTTTCCGGCCTGCCAGCCATTAATGAACTACAATTCAACACCACTGTTGTCATAGCCCAACACCCATCAACGTTATTGAACTAACTAACGTTGCTAACATCCACCATACCCGCGTTACGTGAATATCACGTTCGCTAGAAATTTATTCTCACATTAATAAATCAACCATCATACTTGCTTAGACTAAATTTTCAATATTTCTCTAATAATAATATTAATTTATTTCAATTAGTTAATTGATTATGGTTCATTTTACTATACCATAATCAACCATAAATAATTTAGTATCCTTAACCAATAAACTACCACATAACAATTTATCTTTTTTAATAATTAAGTCAACATAATAAACTCCCTTAAAATAATAAATTAACCTAATATTTCTACTCTCTTCCCACACCACACGCGTACACCACCACATTTCTATTCATCTTTTTAATATTTATTTATTTAATATCTAATAAATCCCTAATAGGTTTAACTCCTTTTTCTTGATAAAAACACAATTAATTTTGCAACAATTACCTAAAACCTTAACACCACGCATGATTTCAACATCTAATTTTCTCCCTAAACAAAGCACTCATCAAAATACATATATATAAGAGTATAACAAAAATCGTAGATCCCGTCTCACCTTACGGCGAAGCTTGGGTTAATGGAATGTTGGAATCGTCGGCCGTGCATAAATTTCTCTTCCTCCGGCAATGGTACAAAAGAACACATGAACTCTCGAACGCTGAACTTTCTAGCCCTCTGCTCTGTCAAAATCTCTCCCTCTCTTCTTGCTTTTGTTTCTGATGAACGGCTGCCTCTAATCTCCTTTGACAACGTCTTATATAGCCATTAGGGTTAATTAGGATTTCAGAACAATTGTCCGTTATACCCTCACTTCTAGTTATGTGGCCTTCATGGTTTAAATTTAGGCCGGGGATGTTGCACATGGGATTACCTGGAGGCTTTGTCGTGGCTCTTTTATTCTCAGATGTTGTCACCATATAGAAAATACACTAGGTTGACGTGGGCGTTGAATTTGTGTCATTCTGAACTCTAGATCAAAAGTTATGAACGATTTAGTACGCACATGTCAAGTTGATCCACCAGTTAAAATGATCATTCTAAATTCATCAATGGGGCACATTAAGCAAAGGTTTACAAAGGAAGCATAATGCATGGCATACACATTTGAGGATAGATTGGATTACTTCAAGGATTTGTCGTAGCTATTTTGGTCTTAAATGTTGTCACAATATGGAAAACTGAGCTTGCTTAGGTGGGCGTTAAACTCATGTCAATTTCAGCTCTAAATAAGAAGTTAAAGACGATTTAGTGTGGACATGTGAAGTTCATCAGCTAGTTATGATCATTCTAAATTGATTATTTGTGTTCCTTGAGTAAAGGCTTATAAATGAAGTATAATGCACGGCATCACGCAATTTGGGATACATTGGACAACTTGGAGGCTTTTTCATAGCTCTTTCAGTCTCAAATGTTGTCACAATATGGAAAATTGAGATAGCTTAACGTGGGCGTTGGACTCATGTCACTTTGAGATCTAAATAAAAAGTTAATGACCATTTAGTGCGGACATGTAAAGTTGATCAGCTAGTTAAAATGATCATTCTAAACTGATCATTGGTGCTCCTTGAGTAAAGACTTATAAATGAAGCATAATGCATGACATCACGCAGTTTGGGATACATTGGATTACATGGAGGGTTTTTCGTTGCTCTTTCAGTCTCAAAAGTTGTCACAATGAGGCATAATGCATGCCATCACGTATTTTGGTATAGATTTTAATACTTGGTAACTTTTTCGTAGCTCTTTCAGTCTCAAATGTTGTCACAATCTAGAAAAGTGAGCTAGCTTAACGTGGGTGTTGGATTTGTGACATTCCAAACTCTAAATCAAAAGTTACGAACAATTTAGTGTGGACATGTCAAGTTGATCGTCCAGTTAAAAGGATCATTCTAAACTGACCATTGGTGCTCCTTGAGTAAATGCTTAGAAAAAACATAATGCGTGACATCACTCAGTTTGGGATACATTGGATTACTTGGAGGCTTTGTAGTAGCTCTTTCAGTCTCAAATGTTTTCAAAATACGGAAATTTAAGCTAGTTTAACGTGGGCGTTGGAAAAATGTCCTTTTGAGCTCTAAATCAAAAGTTAAAAATGATTTAGTGCAGAAATGTCAAGTTGATCAGAAAGTTAAAATAATCATACTAAACTGATTATTGGTTCTGTTTGAGTAAAGGCTTATAAATGTTGTATAATGCATGACATCACGTAGTTTGAGATATATTCGATTACCTCGAGGCTTTGTCGTAGCTCTTTCAGTCTCAAATGTTGACACCATATAGATAATTGAGCTAGCTTTACGTGGGCGTTGGATTCATGTTATTCTAAACTGTAAATCAAAAGTTACAGACGATTTATTGTAGACATGTCAAGTTGATCGGGCAGTTAAAATGATTATTCTAAACTGATCATTGGACCTCCTTGAGTAAAGGGTTATAAATGAAACATAATTCATGTCATCACGTAGTTTGGGATACATTGGATTACTTGGACGCTTTTTGGTAGCTCTTCAGTCTCAAATATTGTCATAATATGGAAAATTTAGCTAGCTTAATGTGGGCGTTGGACTCTTGTTATTCTGATATCTAAATAAAAAGTTAAAAATGATTTAGTGTGGACATGTCAAGGTTATCAGCTAGTTAAAATGATCGTGCTAAACTGATCATTAGTGCTCCTTGCAAAAAGGCTTGTAAATGAAGCATAATACATGGCATCACGCAGCTTGGGATATATTGGATTACTTGGAGACTTTGTCGTATCTCTTTCAGTTATCACAATATAGAAACTTGAGCTAGCTGAACGTGGGTGTTTGATTCGTGTCATTCTGAACACTAAATCAAAAGTTGTGGGAGATATAGTGCGGACATGTCAGGGTGATCGGCCAGTTAAAATGATCATTCTAAACTGATCATTCCTGACTGAGTAAAGGGTTATAAATGAAGAAGAACGCATGGCATCTCGCAGTTTGGGATACATTGGATTACTTGGAGGTTTTCTGGTAGCTGTTTCTGTCTCAAATGTTGTGACAATATGAAAAATTATGCTAGCCTAACGTGCACATTGGAATCTTTTCATTTTTATCTCTAAATCAAAAGTTAAAGACGATTTAGTGCAGACATGTCAAGTTTATCAGTTACTTGGAGGCTTTCTCATAGCTATTTTGGTCTTAAATCTTGTGACAAATTTAGAAAATTGGGCTATTTTAACGTGGGTGTTGGATTCCTATCATTGTTAACTCTAAATCAAAAGTTACAGACGATTTAGTGCGGACATGTCAATTTTATCGGCAAGTTAAAGTGATCATTCTAAACTGATCATTATTGCTCCTTGATTAAAGGCTTATAAATGAAGCATAATGCATGGCATCACAACGTTTGGGATACATTGGATTACTTGGAGGCATTGCCGTAGCTCTATCAGTCTCAAATGTTGTCACAAAATAGAAAATTGAGCTAGCTTAACGTTGGCATTGGATTCGTGTCATTGTGAACTCTAAATCAAAAGTTATAGACAATTTAGTGCGTACATTTCAAGTTGATTGGCCAGTTAAAATGATCATTTTAAACTGATTATTTGTGCTTCTTGAGTAAAGGCTTATAAACGAAGCATAATCTTTGGTATCACGTAGTTTGAGATATATTGGATTACTTGGAGGCTTTTTCTTAAATTTTGTCACATATTACTACGTTGGTCTTAAATTTTGGATTACTACGTTGGTCTTAAATTTTGTCACAAATTTAGAAAATTGAGCTATTTTAACATGTGCGTTGGATTCCTGTCATTTTTAACTCGAAATCAAAAGTTACGGACGATTTAGTGATGACATATCAAGTTGATCAGCCAGTTAAAATGATCATTCTAAAGTTATCATTGGGGATCCTTGAGTAAAGACATATAAATGAAGCTATTGCATGGCATCACACAGCTTTGGTTTCATTGGATTACTTGGAGGCTTTTTCTAAGCTCTTTTAGTATCAAATGTTTTCACCATATATAAAATTGTGCTACCTTAATGTGGGCATTGGATTCGTTTCATTCGGAACTCTAAATTAAAAGTTACAGACGATTTAGTATGTACATTTCAAATTGATCAGCCAGTTAAAATGTCCATTATAAACTGATCTTTGGTGCTCCTTGAATAAAAGGTTATAAATGAAGCATAATGCATGGCATCACGCAGTTTGGGATACATTCGATTACTTGGAGGCTTTTTTTGTAGCTCTTTTATTCTATAATGTTGTCACATTTTGGAAAATTAAGCTAGCTTAATGTGGGTGTTGGACTTATGTTATTTTGATCTCTAAATCAAAAGGTAAACACGATTTAGTGCAGACATGTCAAGATGATCAACTAGTTAAAATGATAATTCTAAACTGATTATTAGTGGTCCTTGAGAAAAGGCTTGTAAATGAAGCATAATACACGGCATCACACAGTTTGGGATACATTGGATTACTTGGAGGCTTTATTGTTGCTAGTTTGGTCTTAAAATTTGGCACAATATAGAAAATTTAGCTAGTTTAACGTGGGCATTGGATTCGTGTCATTTTGATCTCTAAATCAAAATTGACGGACAATATAAGGCGGACATGTCAAGTTGATCGGCCAGTTAAGATGAACATTCTAAACTGATCATTGGTGCTCCTTGAGTGAAGGCTTAAAAATGAAGCATAATGCATGTCATCATGCTGTTCGGGAAATATTGGGTTATTTGGAGGGTTTTTGGTAGCTCTTTCAGTCTCAAATGTTGGCACCATGTAGAAAATTGATCTAGCTTAACGTGGGCGTTGGATTCGTGTCATTCCGAACTCTAAATCTTAAGTTACTAACAATTTAGTGCGGACATGTGACGATTTAGTGCGGACATGTCAAGTTGATCAGCTAGTTAAAATGATCATTCTAAACTACTCATTAGGTGCTCCTTGTGTAAAGGCTTGTAAATGAAGCATAACACATGGCATCATGAAGTTTGGGATAGAGTGGATTACTTGGAGCCTTTGTTGTTGCTATTTCGGTCTTAACATTTGTCACAATATTGAAACTTAAGCTAGCATAACGTGGGCGTTGGATTCGTGTCGTTTTGAACTCTAAGTCAAAAGTTACGGATGATTAATTGCAAACATGTCAAGTTGATCGGCCACTTAAAATTATCATTTTGAACTGATCATTCACTACAAGAAATTTGCCAATTTACGACTGCGATTTGCGATTACATACGTGGTCGCAATTTTTGCGACCACATTTGCCACGGTTTAGCGACTAATTTTCCACTACGGCGAAGTAGTCGTAAATTGGTCGCAAAAACATGACCAATAAGTGTAGTCGCATATTTGTCGCAATACGCAACCAATTAGCGACTGTAATGCGACTGCTTTGCGACTGACCTAGGTAGTCGCTAATCAGTCGCAAAAATAGCGACTGATTAGTGGCTACATATGGAAAATCAGTTGGTAGTCGCTTATTGGTCGCTAAAAATGCGACTGATTTGCGACTACGTTCTGTAGTGGCTCTGTAGTCACAAAGTGGTGGCAAAGTGCCAACATAAAAAACATGTGCATGTTAGGTATAACGACATTTAAGCGACTACATTGCTGTAGTAGCAAAGTAGTTGTGAATCAGTGGCAAAGTAGTGGCAAAATGTTGTGTATATATGCACCATCCCATTCTCTCATTTGTAAAATCGAAGGAAAAAATTTATTTAACACATGTGGGGAAATTATAACAATTCGAGAGATTGGATGTACAGAAGAATTGATAATGAAACAAGAAATATATCGGCGGAATTTGCACAAGGCATGGAGCAGTTCATGAATTTTGCAAGTAGTCAACCTATAGCTCAAAGTAGCGGAGGTAAGTTTTTCTGTCCTTGTATTAATTGCAAAAATGATAAATTTATTCTGGGACGGAAAATATGGAGTCATCTATATAGTCGAGGATTTATGCCAAATTATTATATTTGGTATTAACATGGGGAAGAGCTAAATGTTCAGTTAGGGACGAGTACTAGTCGGGGTGATGTACAAAGAAATCAGGGAGGTACGCGTGGTTGTACTAGTGATGAAACAGTTGGTATATCCGGTAATAGATATGTTGAAATGGTGACAGATACATTTCGTGAGACAACAACTGATGATCATCAGTACTATAATCAGAACAAAGAAAATTATAATTATAATGAAGAAGAACGGCCTAATGAAGAAGCACAAAATTTTTACAACATGTTAGAAGCTGCGAAAAATCCATTGTATCATGGTTGTCATGAAGGGCACTCACAGTTATCTTTAGCTGCTCGGTTTATGAACATCAAGTCTGATTTTAATTTACCAGAAAAATGTATGGATTCTTCGGCGGAGCTGTTTACAGAATATTTACCCGAGGAGAATCAGACAACGGGTTCATATTATGAAACCAAAAAAATGATGCGAAATTTAGGCCTCCCATTTTATACAATTGACGTGTGTGTTCAAAATTGTATGATCTTCTGGAATGAAGATGAGAAATGGGAAAAATGCAAATTTTGCGATTCCCCCTCGTATAAGCCAAGCGAGGGCAGGACGAGAATACCTTTCAGTCGTATGTGGTATTTACCTATAGGTGATAGACTTAAAAGAATGTATCAAAGCGAGAAAACCGCAGAGGCAATGAGGTGGCACGCAGAGCATGAAGCAAAAGACGGAGAAATGAGTCATCCATCTGATGCTGCAGAGTGGAAAATTTTTCAATATTTACATCCTAGATTTGCTGCTGAATCTCGAAACGTTTATCTTGGCTTATGTACTGATGGGTTCAACCCATTTGGGATGTCTCGTAATCATTCATTATGGCTGGTGATTATCACTCCATATAATTTGCCACCAGAGATGTGTATGAAGAAAGAGTATTTGTTTCTAACTATTTTGAATTCGGGGCCAAATCATCCGCGTGCTAGTCTGGACATATTCCTCCGACCTTTGATTGATGAGTTGAAAGAATTATGGTCTACGGGAGTTGATGCATACGATGTATCGTTGAACCAAAATTTCAATCTAAAAGCCATGTTACTTTGGATGATAAGCGATTTTCCCGCTTATGGAATGTTGTCAGGATGGACAACGCAAGGAAGGCTGGCCTGTCCAATTTGTATGGATGATACGAAGGCATTTCAATTACCAAATGGGAGAAAGACGTGTTGGTTTGATTGTCATAGAAGGTTTCTTCCTAATGGTCACCCGTTACGGAAAAAATAAAACAAATTTTAAAAGGGAAGCACGCTTTGAATGACTATCCTCCACAATCATTGACAGGAGAACAAGTTTTATACGAGCGAATAAAAACTATCAATCCTTTAAGAACATCTGAGTGCGGCGGAAACGGTCATGAAATTAAAGAAGAAGGTTACGGCAGCTGGCATAATTGGCACAAAGAAAGAATATTTTGGGAGTTGCCGTACTGGACGGATCTTAACCTTCGACATAATCTTGATGTGATGCATATAGAGAAGAATTTCTTCGATAACATCATTAATACTGTTATGAATGTGAAAGAGAAATCAAAAGATACAGTTAAGTCAAGGTTGGATATTGCGAAGTTTTGCTCTCAAAAAGAGTTGCACGTGGATGGTATGGGTAATGCTCCATTCCCTATATTTTGATTGACCCAAAAAGCGAAAGAACGGTTATTGGAATGTATAAAAAATGATGTCAAATTTCTGGAAGGCTATGCGGTAGATTTAGCAAATTTTTTGGATATGGATGGACTAAAGTTGTCGCGCATGAAAAGCCATGACTACCATGTTTTTATGGAAAGACTTCTCCCTTTTATATTTGCAGAACTTTTACCATGGAACGTTCATCTAGCATTATCAGGTAAATATTGTAATAAATATATTTTTAATTGGAAATACGTAAATTAATAATAATTGCATGAACTAATTAATTGTCGATGGTAATTAATATATATATATATATATATATATATACAGGGATTAGAGGATTTTCCGTGATTTATGCTCCAGATCATTACAACAAAACCGTGTCCGAATTCTGAAGGAAAACATAGTCATAATTTTGTGCAATTTGGAAAAGATTTTCCGCCTTCATTTTTCGACGTCATGGAGCATCTTCCTGTACATCTACCATACGAAGCTGAACTTGGTGGACCTGTGCAATATAGGTGGATGTATCCATTTGAAAGGTTTTTTAAAAAACTAAAAAGCAAGGCGAAGAACAAACGATATGTTGCAGGGTCGATTGTTGAATCATATGTGAATGATGAGATATCTTACTTCTCGGAACATTACTTTGCTGCGCACATACGCACGAAAACAGGTAACCTAAATTAATTGTTATGTTTATGAATTAATTATTTTATTATATATGAATGTAAGTAATATAATATATATAAAAAGGTCTACAAGATTCGATGAAGGGGACGTGCCTGTATATCTGGATCCCGGAGTACCAGATATATTTACGCACATGGGTCGTCCAAGTGGTAAATGTAAAGAAATATGGCTCTTCGAAAAAGAATCTAAATATGCACATGCATATGTATTATGGAATTGTGAATATTTTCGTCCACTAGAGAGGTATATGAAAACAATTAATTGCATTTATTATATTTCAGTTCATTGTATTAAAAATATATATATTAATTTTTAATATTTACTATTGTAGCATGTTTGAAGATCATATTCGATGTACGTATCCATATCTTTCGGAGGATAACATTTCATCGAAAAGAGAGGAAGAGTTCCACATATGGGTTAGGGATTATGTATGTTTAATTAATTATTTGACATGTATATTATATTTTATTTATTAATTTGGAAATACTAATTAAGTTTAATTTTTGATATATGATCATAGGTCAATTCATGCACTTCCACAGATTCACATGTCTTTTCTATATGGGCTCAAGAATTAGTTCAAGGTCCGATGAATAAAGCGTCCACTTGGCCGATGTATTTTACAAGAGGTTATATGTTCCACACGAAGAAACATGGACATAGGAGAAAGACATGTAACTACGGTATTTGTGTGAAGGGGGACAATTACTCAGATGCATCTGATGAAGCTTATTTCTATGGGATTTTAATAGATATTATTCAACTTGAGTATGTCGGACTCCTAAATTTGAAGATCACACTTTTTAAATGTGAATGGTACGATCCTACACCCTCGAAAGGTACTCGAAAGTCGGAAAATGGCGTCGTTGATGTCTTATCATCGTGGAAATACTACAAATACGAACCATTTATTCTTGGTACGTATTCGTTAATAATTTACTATATAATTAATTTTGTTAAAAATATATGACTAATTTATATTTGAATACTTATGATGTATCAGCATCTCAAGCAGATCAAGTTTGTTATATTCCATATCCGCATACTAAATCATCATCAAAACAAACATGGCTCAATGTTTTGAATGTTAATCTAAGATCTAACATTTTGGGGAAATACAAAAACAAAGAAGAGATTGGCCTCTTGCAACAAGAAAATAATGAAGAGGTAATGTTTGTTCAAGAGATAGAAGTAGATCGGTTGGTCGATAGAGTTAACCATACGGAAGAAATTGATTTCAATGTCGGAGATGCGGAACTAGAAGATGAATTTCAATGTAATATTTCATCTTCAGATGATGACGAGAACAAAGAAATGTAATAAATATAGTTATGCTATTATGTATTTTGTACATATGATTTTTATATAATTCAATGTATATAAAATTACCATACAAATGGGATTTTTTCAGTAATTGTGATTGATTTACCACCACTCTGCCACTGCATTGGCAATGTGGTGGCATTTCAGTCACAAAATTTAAACGTGGTCACAAATTAGTCACAAATTTGCGACTGATTTGCGACTTCTCATCAAATTTTGAGAATGTGTTCGCAAATCAGTCGCAAATATGCGACTGATTTGCGACCACATATGGTAAATTTACATTTCCCCTAAGTATTTTCCACATTTAAAACTTGTATTTCCAAATTAATGTGACTACTAACCATTATAGGTGATAACATATATTGAAAACTTTAATTGTAATGATTTCATATTTACAAAACATTTGAAATGTATATAAGAAGTATAAGGTTAAGTAAATTTGTTAAGTGTTTTAGGTAAATTATTTGCAAAATTGGTAAATGTTATTGTTTTTATAGTAATTGAAATTTGTATAACTTATAATCAATTAATCAATCTTATATAATTATATGTATTCATCAAAATCTCAAAATTTAGGGTTTAGGGTATTATTTGTGACTGATTTACCACTACATTGTCACTGCATTGGCAATGTAGTGGCATTTCAGTCACAAAAATTAAACGTGGTCGCAAATCAGTCGCAAATTTGCGACTGATTTGCGAGCACATATGGTAAATTCACATTTCTCCTAAGTATTTTCCACATTTAAAACTTGTATTTCCAAATTAATGTGACTACTAACCATTATAAGTGATAACATATATTGAAAACTTTAATTGTAATGATTTCATATTTACAAAACATTTGAAATGTATATAAGAAGTATAAGGTTAAGTGTTTTAGGTAAATTATTTGCAAATTTGGTAAATGTTATTGTTTTCATAGTAATTGAAATTTGTATAACTTATAATCAATGAATCAATCTTATATAATTATATGTATTCATCAAAATCTCAAAATTTAGGGTTTAGGATATTATTTGTGACTGATTTGCCACTACATTACCACTGCATTGGCAATGTGGTGGCATTTCAGTCACAATTAATACATATGGTCGCAAATCAGTCGCAATTGTGCGATTGATTTGCGACTATGTGTAATAAATTCAATATATGTAACTGTGGTCGCAAATCACTCGAACAATTGAGACTGATTTGCGTCCACGTGTAATATATTAAATATATGTAAATGTGATCGCAAATCAGTCGCAAATTGTTTCCGAGAATTACAATAGTGGTCGCCATTCAATCGCAAATTTGCGACTGATTTACGACGACCAATTAATTGGGTGAGAGTTTGAAAGTTTTCGAAAATGTTCAAACACCCACCAAATTAATTAATGGTCGCAAATAAGTTACAAATTTGCGACTGATTTACGACCACTATAATTCTTGAAAACAGAACATGTGGTCGCAAAATAGTCACAAATTTGTGACTGATTTGCGACCACCAATTAATTTGGTGGGAGTTTGAACGTTTTCGGTTCCCATCAAATTAATTGGTGGTCGCAAATTAGTCGCAAATTTGCGACTGATTTGCGACTACTTCATTAAATTCAAATTTTGCCACTGATTTGCGACCATGTACGTTGTCGCAAAAAAAACTATAAATACTCGAAGGTTTTCCCTCATTTTGCACAATTCACTCAAAACTTCTCAATTAAAATCCTCTCTAAACAGAAATCATTTAGAAAAAATGGCAAGTAGCGGTAGGTCGTTGAGAGGTCGTGGAAGACGATCTATCGCATCGTCTTCCGGCTGTGGAACCTCTTCGGCCTCCGAACCCTTCACCATGCGCTAATAGAGCGACATCCTGCCTCCCTCCGCAATATACATTTACCCCTCACTCCGTTCCTGAAACCCAAACACCTCCACGGTTTCAGGAATCGGATGAACATGAGGAGGAAGAAATTCCCGGCTGTGAAACAGGAACGGAGGAACAAACTATCACTCTTGATAGTTTGTTACAAACTCCGGGACGCGAGAAGTATTTGACACTGCTGTCTCCACAAGCGGCACCAAATACAATGTGGTAATAATTTTTTTTAATTTTTTAATTTTTTAATAAATATTTATTATAATTTAAAAAATATATTAATATAAAATTAAAATTTCTCTGTATAATTGAAAGATTAGGTTTGACCGCGATAACGGGGCTATTACCCGTCAAATTGCAAAAATTTTGAAAAATAAATTTGACAGCCCGTACTATAGTTGGACCGTCGTACCTACTGAGAGGCAGGAAAAATAATTTATAGAGTTTGCGGTAAGGAATTTTATTTAAAATTTTTTCTATTTAAAAATATTTAAACAAATATTAATATTTATAATAATTATTATACTTTTAATATTTGAAAAATAAAAATTTTAATTTTTAAAATAAATATTTATTATAATTTAAAAAATATATTAATATAAAATGAAAATTTCTCTGTATAATTGAAATATTAGGTTTGACCAGCAGGAAATGGTAAGTCATTTTTTTCTTTAAATTTAATTAACATTTTTGTTATTAATTAAATAAAATTTATTTCAATATCAGTGAAGGAACATAATTTGGGACGACCAGTCTTAATAGGCGAGGTCTTTATAAAGACTCACACAAGACCGGATGGTTCGTATGTAGATTTGTAAGCAAAACAAATATGTGAGGCATACGAACAAAACATCCAAGAGAAGATGGCGATTGTGGAGGTCGATCCAACAGAAACATCTGATGGAACTTCCCGTCCAATTGAGCTGACTCCAGAACAAAAGAATGAGATCTTCATTCAGGTAAAAAAAAATTCATGAAAATATTCATAACTAAAAATTTAAAAATATTATTAAAAAATAATAATTTTGGAAATTAATTTTCAAAAATATTTTCGAATAATTTTATTATAAATTAATAAAAAATTAACTAATATTAATATTAAAACATAATAATATAAATTATTATATTAATATTTCTAATTATAAAATATGAATATATTATTGAAATCAATTTTTAAAAATATTATAAAAATTTATATTTACAAATATTATTTTACATTTATTATTGAAATATTTAAATATTTGGAAATTAAATTTAAAAAATATTACTATTTTTATTTTCAAAATATAAAAATTATTTTAATAATAATTTAAAATTATATTTTTTTAAAATTTAATTACGTTGTAGTCGCAAATCAGTCCCAAATCAGTCGCAATTTTTGCCACCGATTTGCGACTCCTTCATACATGTGGTCACAAATCAGTCACAATATTTTGTGACTGATTTGCGACTAGAGTAGATACGCACTCGCAAATCAGTCACAAAGTTTTATGACTGATTTGCGACTGCACTACTCTTGTAGTCACAAATCAGTCACAAAATTTTGTGACTGATTTGTGACTACATATTTGCAACCACATATGTAGTCGCAAAACAGTGGCAAAATTTTTTAAGGAAATTCAGTGGCAAATTAGTGGCAAAAATAGTCACCACCAAGTGGTCGCAAATTAGTCGCAAAATGAACCACTATTTCCGTGGTCGCAAATCAGTTTGCGACTGATTTGCGAGTGATTTGCGAGTGATTTTTTTGCGACTACTATTTTGTGACCACTTCACGTGGTCGCAAAGTAGTCGCAAAATACAGTTTTGCGACCACTTTGCGACCACTTCCATGGTTGCAAAACCGAAGTTTTCTTGTAGTGATTGGTGCTTCTTGACTAAAGGCTTAAAAATGAAGCATAATGCATGGCATCCCGTAGTTAGGGATGTACTGGGATACTTGGAGCCTTTTTTGTAGCTCTTTTAGTCTCAAATGTTTTCACCATGTAGAAACTTGAGCTAGCTTAACGTGGGCGTTCGATTCGTGTCATTCTGAACTCTAAATCAAAAATTAATGATGATATAGTGCGGACATGTCAAGTTGATCGGCCAGCTAAAATGATAATTCTAAACTAATCATTGGTGCTCCTTGAGTAAAGGGTTATAAATGAAGCATAATGCATGGCATCATGTAGTTTGGAGTACATTTGATTACTTAGGAGTTAATCGGGCAGTTAAAATGATCATTCAAAACTGTTCATTGGGGCTGCTTGAGTAAAGACTTACAAATGAAGCATAATGCATGGCATCTGCAATTTCGGATACATTGGATTTCTTGGAGGCTTTTTAGTTGCTCTTTCAGTCTAAAATGTTGTCACAATATGGAAAATTGAGCTAGCTTGTCGTGGGCGTTGGACTCACGTCATTACGAGCTCTAAATTAGAAGCTAAAGACGATTTAGTGCTGACATGTCAAATTCATCATCTAGTTAAAATGATCATTCTAAACTGATCATTGGTTTTCCTTGAGTAAAGGCTTATAAACGAAGCATAATGCATGCCATCACACAGTTTGGGATAGATTGGATTACTTCAAGGCTTTGTCAAAAATTTAGAAAATTGAGCTATTTTAACGTAGGCCTTGCATTCTTGTCATTTTTAACTCTAAATCAAAATTTAGGGACAATTTAGTGTAGATATGTCAATTTGATCGGCCAGTTAAAACGATCATTCTAAACTGATCATTGGTGCTTATTGAGGAAAAGCTTATAAATGAATACATGGCATCATGCAGTTTAGGATACATTGGATTACTTGGAGGCTCTGTCTTAGCTCTTTCAGTCTCAAATGTTTTCACCACATAGAAAATTGAGCTCGCTTAACGTGGGTGTTGCATTCGTGACATTCTGAACTATGAATCAAAATCTAAAGACGATTTAGTACCGACATTTCAAGTTGATCCTCTAGTTAAAATGAACATTGTAAACTGATCATTGGTGCTACTTGACTAAAGGGTTATAAATAAAGCAAAATGCATGGAATCATGTAGTTTGGGATACATTCGATTACTTGGAATCTTTGTCGTTGCTATTTTGTTTTTAAATTTTCTAACAATATAGAAAATTGAGCTAACTTAATGTGGATGTTGGATTCGTGTCATTTTGAACTCTAAATCAGAAGTTACGGATGATTTAGTGGGGACATGTCAAGTTGATCGACCTGTTAAAATGATCTTTCTAAAATGATCATTGGTGCTACTTGATTAAAGGTTTTTAAATGAAAATAATGCTTGGCATCACGCAGTTTGGGATACATTGGATTACTTGGAGGCTTAGTCGTATCTGTTTAAGTGTCAAAATTGTTACAATATAGAAAATTGAGCTAGCTTAACGTGGGCGTTGGATTCGTTTCATTGTGAACTCTTACTCAAAAGTTACGGGCGATTTAGTGCAAACATGCCAAGTTGATTGGCCAGTTAAAATGATCATTCTAAACTGATCGTTGGTGCTCCTTGAGTATAGGCTTACAAATGAAGCATGATGCATGACATCACACAGTTTGGGATACATTGGACTACTTGTAGGCTATTATGTATCTCTTTCAGTATCAAATGTTGTCAAAATATGGAAAATTTAGCTCCCTTGACGTGGGGGTTGGACTCAGGTCATTATGAGCTCTAAATTAAAAGTTAAAGACGATTTAGTGCTGACATGTCAAGTTGATCAACTAGTTAAAATGATCATTCTAACCTTATCACTGGTGCTCCTTGAGTAAAGGTTTATAAATGAAGCATAATGCATATCATCGCACAGTTTTGGATACATTGGATTATTTAAGAGCATTTTTGTAGCTCTTTCACTCACAAATGTTGTCACGATATAGAAAATTGAGCTAGTTTAATATGGTCATTGCATTCATGTCATTTTGAACTCTAAATCAAAAGTTACAAACAATATAGTGAGGACATGTCAAATTGATTGGCCAGTTAATGTGATCATTCCAAACTGATCATTGGGCCTCGTTGAGTAAAGGCTTACAAATGAAGCATAATGCATGACATCACCCAGTTTTGGATACATTAGATTACTGGCAGGCATTTAAGTAGCTCTTTCAATCCAAATGTTGTCAAAATATGGAAAATTGAGCTCGCCTAACGTGGGTGTTGGACTCATGTCATTACGAGCTCTAATTTAAAACCTAAAGAGGATTTAATGCAGACATGTCAAGTTGATCAGCTAGTTAAAATGATCATTTTAAGCTGATCATTGGTGCTCCTTGAGTAAAGACTTATAAATGAAGCATAATTCATTGCATCACGCAGTTTGGGATAGATTGGATTTTTGGAAGCTTTTCCGTAGCTATTTCAGACTTAAATTTTGTCACACTATAGAAAATTGCGCTAGCATAATATGGGCGTTGGATTTTGTGTGGTTTTGAATTCTAAATCAAAAGTTACAGACTATTTAGTGTAGATATGTCAATTTGATCGACAAGTTTAAATGAACATTCTAAGCTGATCATTAGTGCTCCTTGAGTAAAAGCTTATATATAAAGCATAATGCATGGCATCACACAGTTTGGGATACATTGGATTACTTGGAGGCTTTTTTGTAGCTCATTCAGTCTCAAATCTTGTCACAATATAGAAAATAGAGCAAACTTAACGTGGGCATTGGATTCGTGTCATTCTGACCTCTAAATCAAAAGTAACAAACGATTTAGGGCAGACATAACAAATTGATCGGCCAGTTAAAATGATCAATCTAAACTGATCATTGGTGCTCCTTGATTAAAGGGTTATAAATGAAGCATAATGCATGGCATTACGGAATTTGGGAGACATTGGATTTCTTGGAGGCTTTTTCGTAGCTCTTTCAGTCTCAAATATTTTCACAATATGGGAAATTGAGCTAGCTTAATGTGGGCGTTAGACTCATGTTCTTTTGAGCTCTAAATCAAAAGTTAAAGATGGTTTACTGCGGTCATGTCGAGTTGATCAGCTAGTTAAAATTATCTTTCTGAGCTGATCATTGGTGCTCCTTGAGTAAAGGCTAATAAATAAAATATAATGCGTGGCATCCTACAGTTTGGGAAAAACTGTATTACTTGGAATCTTTTTCGTAGCTATTTCGGTCTTAGGTTTTGTCACAACATTGAAAATTGAGCTAGCTTAATGTGCGTATTGGATTCATGTCATTTTGAAATCTAAATCAAAAGTTACTGACAATTTAGTGCGGACATGTCAAGTTGATCGGCCAGTTCAAATGATCATTCTAAATTGATCATTGGTGTTCTTTGAGTAAAGGCTTACAAATGAAGCATAATGCATAGCATCACGCAGTCTGGGATACATTTGATTAATTGGATGCTTTTTCGTAGCTCTTTCAGTCTCAAATTTTATTGCAATATTGCAAATTGAGCTAGTTTAACGTGGGCGTTGGACTGATGTCATTATGAGCTCTAAATCAAAAGTTAAAGACGATTTAGTGGGGATATGTCAAGTTGATGACCGAGTGAAAATGATCATTCTAAACTGGTCATTGGTGCTCCTTGAGTAAAGGCTTATAAATGAAGCATAATGCATAGCATCATGTACTTTGGGATAGATTGGATTACTTGGAGGCTTTGTAGTAGCTATTTCGGTTTTAAATTTTATCACAAAATAGAAAATTGAGCTACCTTAACTTGAGAGTTATATTTATGTCATTTTGACTTCTAAATGAAAAATTACAGACGATTTAGTGCAAATATGTCAAGTTGATTGGCCTGTGTAAATGATCATTCTATGTTGATCATTGTTGCTCATTGAGTAAAGGGTTATAAATGAAGCATAACACATAACATCACATAGTTTGGGATACATTAGATTACTTGTAGTCTTTGTCGAAGCTCTTTCAGTCTCATATGTTATCATAATATAGAAAATTGAGCTAGTTTAATGTGTGCATTAGATTCGTGTTATTTTGAACGCTAAATCAAACGTTACGAACGATTTAGTGCAGACATATCAAGTCTATCGGCCAGTTAAAATGATCATTCTGAACTGATCATTGGTGCTCATTGAGTAAATGATTACAAATGAAGCATAACACCTAGCATCACGCATTTTGGGAAACATTGGATTACTTGGGGGGCTTTGAAGTAGCTCTTTCAGTCTCAAATGTTTTCACAATCTAGAAAATTGAGCTAGCTTAACGTGGGCGTTGGACTCATGTCACTTTGAGCTCTAAATCAAAAGTTCAGCATGATTTAGTGCAGACATATCAAGTTGATAAGCTAGTTAAAATGATCATTCGAAACTAAAAGTTAGTGCTCCTTGAGTAAAAGCTTATAAATGAAGCTAATGCATTGCATCACGTAGTTTGGGATAGATTAGACTACTTGTAGGCCTTTTCGTAGCTATTTTGATGTTAAATTCTGTCATAATATAGAAAATTGAACTAGCTTAACGTGGGCGTTTGATTCATGTCATTCTGAACTCTAAATCAAAAGTTATGAACGATTTAGTGTGAACATGTCAAGTTGTTCGCCAAGTTAAAATGATCATTGATGCTTGTTGAGTAAAGGCTTATAAATGAAGCCTAATGCATGGCACCACACAGTTTGGGATAGATTGGACTACTTAGAGGCTTTGTCATAGCTTTTTCAGTCTCAAATGTTGTCACAATATAGAAAATTGTGCTAACTTAACGTGAGCGTTGGATTCGTGTCTATTTGAACTCTAAATCAGAAGTTACATACAATTTAGTGCGAACATTTCAAGTTAATCGGCCAGTTAAAATGATCATTGTAAATTGATCAATGGTGCTCCTTGAGTAAAGGCTTACAAATGAAACATAATGCATGGCATCATCAGTTTGAGATTCATTGGATTACTTGGAGGATTTTTCATAGCTCTTTCAGTATCAAATGTTGCCACAATATGGAAAATATAGCTAGCTTAACATGGGCGTTGGATTCATGTCATTATGAGCTTAAAATTAAAAGTCAAAGACGATTTAGTGCGGATTTTCAAGTTGATCAGCTAGTTAAAATAATCATTCTAAACTGATCATTGGTGCTCCATGAGTAAAGGCTTATAAATGAAGCATAATGCATGCCATCACGCAGTTTGGGATAGATTGGATTACTTGGAGGCTTTGTTGTAGCTATTTCGGACCTAAAATTTGTAACAATATAGAAAATTGAGCTTTCTTAACGTAGGAATTGGTTTTGTGTCATTTTGAACTCTAAATGAAAAATTACGGACTATTTAGCACAAACATGTCAAGTTGATCGGCAAGTTGAACATTCTAAACTGATCATTGGTGCTCCATGAGTAAAGGCTTATAGATGAAGCATATTGCATGGAATCACTTACTTTGGGATACTTTGGATTACTTGAGGTTTTGTTGTAGCTCTTTTAATCTCAAATCTAGTCACAGTATAGAAAATTGAGCTCGCTTAACGTGGGCATTGGATTCGTGTTATTCCGAACTCTCAATCAAAAGTTACAAACGATTTAGTGCGGACATGCCAAATTGATCGGCTTTTTAAAATGATCAATCTAAATTGATCATTGATGCTCCTTAAGTAAAGGATTATAAATGAAGCGTAATGCATGGCCTCACGATGTTTGGGATACATTGGAATACTTGGAGGCTTTTTGTAGCTTTTTCAGTCTCAAATGTTTTCCCAATATGGAAAATTGAGCTAGCTTGACGTGGGTGTTGGACTCATGTCATTATGAGCTCTAAATTAAAAGTTAAAGACAATTTAATGTGGACATGTCAATTTGATTAGCTCGTTAAAATGATCATCCTAAACTGATTATTGATGCTCCTTGAGTGAAGGATTATAAATGAAGCATAATGCATGTCATCACGCAGTTTGGGATACATTGGATTACTTGGAGGCTTTGTCGTAGCTATATCAGAGTTAAATTTTGTCAAAATATAGAAAACTGAGCTGGCTTAACGTGTGCCTTGGATTTGTGTAATTTTGAACTCTAAATCCAAAGTTACGGATGATTTAGTGCGCACATGTCAAGTTAATCAGCCAGTTAATATGATCATTCTAAAAGGATAATTGGTGCTCATTAAGTAAAAGCTTATAAATAAAGCATAATACATGGTGTCACAAAGATTGGGCTACATATGATTACTTGAAGTCTTTGTCGTAGCTCTTTCAATCTCAAATGTTGTCACAATATAGAAACTTGAGCTAGCTGAACGTGGGCATTGGATTCCTGTCATTTTGAACGCTAAATAAAATGTTACGGATGATTTATTGCATACATGTGAAGTTGATCGGCGAGTTAAAATGATCATTTGAAACTGATCATTAGTGCTCCTTGAGTAAAAGCTTATAAATAAAATATAATGCATGACATCACGCAGTTTGGGATACAATGGATTACTTGGAGGCTTTATTGTAGCTATTTCAATCTGAAATCTTGTCACAATATAGAAAATTGTGCTACCTTAACGTTGGCTGTGTATTCGTGTTAGTTTGAACTGGAAATAAAAAGTTATGAATGATTTAGTGCGGACATGTCAAGTTGATCGGCCTGTTAAAATGATCATTCTAAAATTATCATTGGTGCTCTTTGGCTAATGGCTTATAAATGAAGGCTAATGCATGGCATCACATAGTTTGGGATACATTGGATTAATTGGAAGCTTTGTTGTAGCTTCTTCAGTCTCAAAAGTTGTCACAATATAAAAAATTGAGCTAGCTTAACGTTGGCATTGGATTCATGCCATTCTAAACTCTAAATAAAAAATTACGGAGGATTTAGTGAGGACATGTCAAGTTGATAAAAGTTAAAATGATTAAACTAAAGTGATCATTGGTGCTCCTTAAGTAAGGACTTATAAATGAAGCATAATGCATGACATCACGCACTTTTGGATAGATTGGATTACATGGAGGCTTTGCCGTAGCTATTTCGGTCTTATTTTTTTATCACAATATAGAAAATTGAGCTAGATTAACATGCAATTTGGATTCATGTCATTTTTGAATTCTAAATCAAAACTTACAGACGATCTGGTGCGGGTATGTCATGGTGATTGGCCAGTAATAATGATCATTTTAAACTGATCATTGTTGCTCATTGAGTAAAAGCTTATAAATGAAGCATACTGCATGACATCATGATGTTTGGGATACATTGGATTATTGGAGAATTTTTCGTTGCTTTTTCAGTCTCAAATGTTGTCACAACATAGAAAATTAAGTTACCTAAATGTGGGCGTTTGATTCGTGTCATTTTGATCTATAAATAAAAATCGGTATGTTAGAATGATCATTCTAAACTGATCATTAGGTCTCCTTAAGTAAATGCTTATAAATGAAGCATAACGCATGTCATCATGCAATTTGGGATACATTGGAATACTTGGAGGCTTTGTAGTAGCTCTTTCAATCTTAAATGTTGTCACAATATGGAAAATTGAGCTAGATTGACGTGAGCATTGGACTCATGTCATTTTGAGCGCTAAATTAAAATTAAAGATGGTTTAGTGCGGACATGTCAACTTGACCAGCTAGTTGAAATGAACATTCTAAATTGATCATTTCTGCTCCTTGAAAGAACGCTTATAAATGAAGCAGAATGCACGACATCATGCAGTTTTGGATAGATTGTATTACTTGGAGGCTTTGTCGTAGCTATTTCAGTCTCAAATGTCGTCACAATATAGAAAATTGAGCTAACTTAATGTGGGCGTTGGATTCGTGTCATTTTAAACTCTAAATAAAAAGTTACCGACGATTTTGTTCTGACATGTCAAGTTGATCCCCCAGTTAAAATGGTCATTCTAAACTACTCATTGGTGCTCCTTGAGTAAAGGATTATAAATGAAGCATAATGCATGTCATCACGCAGTTTGGGATACATTGGAATACTTGGAGGCTTTGTCGTAGCTATATCGGACTTAAATTTTGTCAAAATATAGAAAACTGAGCTGGTTTAATGTGTGCCTTGGATTTGTGTCATTTTGAACTCTAAATCCAAAGTTATGGATGATTTAGAGCGCACATGTCAAGTTAATCAGCCAGTTAATATGATCATTCTAAAAGGATCATTGGTGCTCTTTAAGTAAAAGCTTATAAATGAAGCATAATACATGGTGTCACGAAGATTGGGCTACATATGATTACTTAAAGTCTTTGTCATAGCTCTTTCAATCTCAAATGTTGTCACAATATAGAAACCTGAGCTAGCTGAACGCGGGCATTGGATTCCTGTCATTTTGAACGCCAAATAAAATGTTACGGATGATTTATTGCATACATGTGAAGTTGATCGGCGAGTTAAAATGATCATTTGAAACTGATCATTAGTGCTCCTTGAGTAAAAGCTTATAAATAAAATATAATGCATGGCATCACGCAGTTTGGGATACAATGGATTACTTGGAGCCTTTATCGTAGCTATTTCAATCTGAAATCTTGTCACAATATAGAAAATTGTGCTACCTTAACGTGGGCAGTGTATTCGTGTCAGTTTGAACTCGAAATAAAAAGTTATGGATGATTTAGTGCGGACATGTCAAATTGATCGGCCTATTAAAATGATCATTCTAAAATGATCATTGGTGCTCTTTGGGTAATGGCTTATAAATGAAGACAAATGCATGGCATCACATAGTTTGGATACATTGGATTAACTGGAGGCTTTGGTGTAGCTTCTTCAGTCTCAAAAGTTGTCACAATATAAAAAATTGAGCTAGCTTAACGTTGGCATTGGATTCATTCCATTCTGAACTCTAAATAAAAAATTACGGAGGATTTAGTGCGGACATGTCAAGTTGATAAAAGTTAAAATGATTAAACTAAAGTGATCATTGGTGCTCCTTAAGTAAGGACTTATAAATGAAGCATAATGCATGACATCACACACTTTGGGATAGATTGGATTACATGGAGGCTTTGCCGTAGCTATTTCGGTCTTATTTTTTCATCACAATATAGAAAATTGAGCAAGATTAACATGAAATTTGGATTCGTGTCATTTTTGAATTCTATATCAAAACTTACAGACGATCTGGTGCAGGTATGTCATGGCGATTGGCCAGTGAAAATGATCATTTTAAACTGATCATTGTTGCTCATTGAGTAAAAGCTTATAAATCAACCAAGACTGCATCTCCCCAAAACCTTTTAGGAACATTGGAATGAAACATGATAGATCTTGCTACTTCCATTAAGTGTTGGTTCTTCCTTTCAAAAACTCCATTTTGTTATGGTGTGTGTGGACAACTAGTTTGATGTATTATTCCATGTTTGTTTAAGTGAGCTTTGAATCGTTGACTTGTGTATTACCCTCCATTATCTGATTTTAAAGCGACAACTTAGCCGATCTATTTTACAAGAGGTTATATGTTCGACATAAAGAAACATGGACACAGAAGAAAGACATGTAACTACGGCATTTGTGTCAAGGTAGACAATTACTCAGATGCATCTGATGAAACTAATTCTACGGGATTTTAACATATATCTTCAACTTGAGTATGTTGGACTCCTAGATTTGAAGATCACGCTTTCTAAATCTTAGTAGTACGATTCTACGGTTTCGAAAGGAACTCGGAAGTCGGAAAATGGCGTCATTGATGTCTTATCATCAGGGAAATAATATAAATACAAACAATTTATTATAGGTAAGTAAATAATGAACTATAAATATGTGTTAATTTATAAATAGATATATATATATACATATATATATATATATTACGTAAAATTCTATAAATTAATTTGTTTATATAACTAACTAATTTACACTTCATTAATATGATGTACCACAACCTCTCAAGCAGATCAAGGTTAATATGTTCCTTATCTGCACAACAAATCATCATCAAAACAAACATGGCTCAATGTTCTCAAAGTTAATCCCAAATCTAACATTTTGGGGAACTACAAAAACAAAGACGTGATTGGCCTTTTTCAACAAAAATGATTAAGAGGTAATGGTGGTTGACGAGATAGAAGTGGATCATTTGGTTGATAGAGTTAATCAAACCGAAGAAATTGATTTCGATGTCGCTAATGAATTTCAGTGTAGTATTTTCTCTTTAGAAGATGATGACAATATCTTTTACTTATGAAACTGATATTAAAAGTTTATGTACACAAACTCTAAAAGAATAATTCTTTTTACAATGTTTTCCAATTTTTATTAACTATTTTTTAACAAATTTTTAACTATGTAGTCACAAATTTGTCGCTAATTAGCGACCAATTTGTGACTTCATTTTGGTTTTTTGAATGTAGTCGCAAAGTGGTCGCAAATTAGCGACCAATTTGCGACTATGTCAAAAAAGTTTACACCATGGTAGCAAATTGGTCGCAATTTTGCGACCACTTTGCGAGTACAAGTATTTTTTTACATATTTGTTATGTATTTTTCACATTTAATACTTATATTGTCAATATTAGGTATGTAAAAATCATTTGAAGTGGAAAAATATAAAAAATACCATACTTGTGTTCATCTAAATTTATCAAACATATGAAGTGTATATAAGTAGTATAAGGTTAAGGAAATGTGTTAACTGTTTTACATAAATAATATGTAAATTTGTTACATGTGTAAATTATTGTTGTTTACTTAGTAATTTAAGTTTATTCAACTCATAATGATGTTATCAATCTTATATAATTCACAATTTCACCAAATTCATATAATTTAGGGTTTAGGATATTAATTGTGACTATTTTGCCACCACATTGCCACTACATTGGAAATGTGGTGGCAAATTGGTCACAAAAATATGGTGTAGTCGCAAATTAGTCCAAAAAGAGCCACTAATTTGCGACTATTGGTTCAAAACTTTCTTTTGTAGTCACAAATTGGTAGCTAATTTGCGACCACATTTGTAATTTTACATTTTTCTATGTATTTTTCACATTTACAACTTATATTTTCAATATTAGGAAAGTACTAACCTAATAGGTGGCAAATTATAAACAAAGCAATATTTGTGTTGATCTAAATTTATGAAATATATGAAGTGTATATAAGTGGTATAAGGTTAAGGGAATGTGTTAAGTGATTTAGGTAAATGATATGTAAAATTTGGTAAATGTGTAAATTGTTGTTGTTTAATTAGTAATTCAAGTTCTTACAACTCATAATGATGTTATCAATCTTATATAATTCATAATTTTCACCAGATTCATATAATTTAGGGTTTAGGGTATTATTTGTCACTAATTTGCCACCACATTGCCACCATATAACAAAATTGCTGATGTGGTCGCAAATTGGTCAAAAAATTGTGACCAATTTGTAACCACACCTTATTTTTTTATAGGTGGTCGCAAATTGGTCACACTTTTGTGACCAATTTGCGACCACGACGATATTTTAAAGGGTGGTCATAAATTGGTCGCAAAAAGTATGACCAATTTGCAACCATCTGTAAAAATAAGGTGGGATTCGAATATTTACAATGGTGGTTGCAAATCAGTCGCTAATTTGCGACTGCTTTGCGACCAAAGTGAATTTTGAGAGAGTTGAAAATTTCAAAAAACTTTCGACCAAAGATTTTAGAAAATTCAACTCCCACCAAATTAACTAATGGTCACAAATCGGTTGCTAATTTGCAAATGATTTGCGACCACCTATACGATTTTGCACATTATAATTGATCTGCAACCACATGCATGGTCACAAATATTTTTTTATATATACGTGACTCTTTCCCCCTCATTTTAACACTTCAAAAAATCTTCAACTTTCTAAAATCCTCTCAAAACAATTTCAACCAAATTCCAACTACAAAAAACCAATACTTAATGGCAAGTAGCGGTAGGTCGTTGAGAGATCTTGGAAGACGAAAAATCCCGTTTTCTTCTGGCTGTGGAAACTCATTGGCCTCTTCGAAACCCTCACCCACCCCTTATAGAGTGGCATCCCACCTACCACCCCAATATACCTTCACTCCTCACACGATTCTTGAAACCGAACCGTCTAATCGGTTTCAAGAATCAGATGAGCATGAAGAGGAAGAGGTTCCGCCTTTTGTAATGGAAATGGGAGAACAAACTATGATGCAGGAACAAGAGGGCTTGTTCGAGCAAGTGGAACTTCTGGAGAGGCTCTAGCTAGCTGTACATCACTTTATAGAGATTCAGGAGTGATGGGTTGATGAACAGATTGATGTGTAGAGCACTTTCTAGAGGATCTAAGTGAATATTGGGTAGAGAGGTGGATCGAGAACTGCCACATAGATTATGGAAGGTCTGTGATAAGTCTAGGGCACTCAATCTTCAAGGATTCTCACACAAGAAGGTTGCAGGTGCAACTCCTTTCAAAGGAAGAAAAACTAGGTTTTCATTTCATAAAACTTAAGTGATAACATGCTTAAAAGGAATTTTATATACTAGTGCAACAGCAGGTGCTTTCTAGGACAATATACATGATAATGGAAGGACTAAAGCAAAAATAACAACAAAACATTATGACCTAATGACAAATAAAATACTCTAAAACTTAAGAGTCACATTCCTGCAAAAAACAAGCAAATAAACTTGTTAATTAAAACATTGGAATTTTAAATATGCACCATGGTCTCTTGTAGCTCCTTATTATGACTTCTTAAGTTTGTTTAGTAATGATGAACAAGGTTGTATTGCTGAAGCCTTGTAAAACTGGAATGAGTGAAATTGTTGTAGTCTTAGTTGTTCATAGTCTCCTTCTTGTAATTCTTTAGTAAGTTTAGCTTCATGGAATCCTCCCTCTTCTATGATTGTTATGAGACTCTCCACAGATTTGTTGAACATTTTACTAAGGTTTCTTGTACCTGTCTTGTTCTCGGAGCTTGTCTAATAGTAGGTATATTAACTCTTCCTCAGCTTCTAGTGAGATGGTATTGATGTCCTCATCAAACTATCATCTTAGATAGTTTATTACAAACCCCGGGGTGGGACCAGTACTTGACATTGCTGTCTCTAGTGTCGGCACCGAACACGACCTGGTAAGAATTTTAAATTTATATATTTTAATTTATTTAATTAAAATTAATTATTAATATTAAAAAGTAATATAATTAATAAAATTACAGAAATTATTAATTATTAAAAGTTTATAAAAGTTTATTTGAAATTAAAATTTTTTAATATATTTAAAATATTAGGCTTGACCGGGACAAAAGGCCTATAACCCGACAAATTTCAAAAAATTTGAAAAACAAATTTGACGGCCCCTACTACAGTTGGATGGTCGTGCCAACTGAACGACATGAGAAATATTTCATACAATTTGTGGTAAGTATTTTTTATTTATTATTATTTTTAATTATTTTTTATTTAATAAATTTGAATAATTAATAAACTTATTAATTTTAAAAATTGCAAGGAATTGTACAACTAGAATTCTGTGATCACCTCAGTCGTACGAAATGAATTTAAATCCGTCTGTGTTAGTCGGATGAAATGGATGGTGAGCACGGTTCATACAACCGGCAAACGTCGAAGGTGGATTTCCCCAAGTCTATAAAAAACAATGACAGACTACCGGGAAACAGAAACGTTGAATGAGAGAAGTAGCAAATCCTCCAATAACCGCAACTCCTCTCGGAATGGCCTTGGTCCGCACAAGCACTTTCGGGGCAAAAATCCTACATCCAGGTCCAACAGGAAATGATAAGATGTTTAAATTTTAAATTTAATTGTTAACTTATAATAAATGTTTTTCAAAATATAGGAAAATAATTTGGACCGACCAGTCTCAATTGGTAAAGTTTTTATACAGACTCACACTTGAGAGGATGGTTCGTATGTCGATCTGAAAGCAAAAAAAATCGGTGAAGCATACGAACGAAATATCCTAGAAAAGATGGCGATTGTGTAGGTCAATCCGTGTGAAACGTCTGATGGTACTTATGGTCGAATGAGCTGACCTAAGAGGAGAAGAACGAGATCTTCATTCAGGTGTAAAAATAATTTTTTTTATTTTCACTAAATTTCTTTTAATTATTTTGTAGTGCACCGTTGCGGATAACCGTGGACGTCTTTAGGGACTAGGTAGACTGAACCACATTCACGGTTCGGGTAGGTGTAGTGGCTTCTCATCCACTACCTCTGACTTTGTTGCACTTCAAGATCAATTACTCACCACACAGCGATAGATTGAAGAACAAGTCGCAAGAAATGCACGGATTGAAGAACAAAATGCGCAGATGCTTGAAGCATATCAACGAATCGAGGATGGTTTGTATGTCGATTAGAAAGAAAAACAAATTGGTGAAGCATAGAAACGAAGCATCCAAGAAAAGATTGGGATTGTGGAGGTCGATCCATGTAAAACGTCCGACGGTACTTCCCGTCGAATTGAGATGACCTAAGATAAGAAGAATGAGATTTTCATTCAGCTATAAAAATATTTTTTTATTTACACTAAATTTTTTTTCTAATTTGTTTTTTTTTAATTATTTCGTAGTCCTCTGTTGCAGATGACCGAGGACGTCATTACGGACAGAGTAATCTGAACCGCATTGGATTCGTGTCATTGTGAACTTTAAAGAAAAAGTTAAAACGATTTATTGCGGAAATGGCAAGTTGATGAGCTAGTTAAAATGATCATTTAAACTAATCATTGGTGCTCCTTGGGTAAAGGGTGATAAATAAAGCATAATGCATTGCATCAGATAGTTTGGGATAGATTGGATTACTTGGATGCTTTATCGGTGCTATTTTGGTCTTAAATTTTGTCACAATAGAAAATTGAGTTAGCTTAACGTGGGCGTTGGTTTCCTCTCATTTTGAATTCTTAATGAAAAATTACGGACAATTTTGAACGGACATGTCAAGTTGATCAGCCAGCTAAAATGATCATTCTAAACTAATCATTGGTTCTCCTTGAGTAAAGGCTTATAAATGAAGCATATGGCATGGCATCCCATAGTTTAGGATACATTGGATTAGTTGGAGGGTTTGTCCTTGCTCTTTCAGTCACAAATGTTGTCACAATATAGAAAATTGAGCTAGCTGAACGTGGGTGTTGGATTCATGTCATTCCTAACTCTAAATCAACAGTTACGGACGATTTAGTGTGGACATGTCAAGTTGATCGTCCAGTTACAATGATCATTCTAAATTGATCATTGGTGCTTATTGAGCAAATGTTTACAAATGAAACATAATGCATGGCATCGCACAGCTTGTGATAGATTGGATTACTTGGTGGCTTTGTCGTTGCTCATCTTAAATTTTGTCACAATATAGAAAACTGAGGTAGCTTAACGTGTGCGTTGGATTCGTGTAATTTTGAACTCTAAAGAAAAAGTTACGGATGATTTAGTGTGAACATGTAAAGTTGATCGGCCAGTTAAAATGATCATTATAAATTGGTCATTGGTGCTGCTTGAGTAAAGGGTTATATATGAACCATAATGCATGGCATTACGGAGTTTGGGATACATTAGATTACTCGGAGGCTTTGCCATTGCTCTTTGAGTCTCAAATGCTGTCACAATATACAAAATTGAACTAGCTTAACGTGGGCATTGGATTTGTGTCATTCTGAACTCTAAAGAAAAAGTTACGGATGATTTAGTGTGAACATGTAAAGTTGATCGGCCAGTTAAAATGATCATTATAAATTGATCATTGGTGCTGCTTGAGTAAAGGGTTATATATGAACCATAATGCATGGCATTACGGAGTTTGGGATACATTAGATTACTCAGAGGCTTTGTCGTTGCTCTTTGAGTCACAAATGCTGTCACAATAAAGAAAATTGAACTAGCTTAACGTGGGCATTCTGTGTCATTCTGAACTTTAAATGAAAAGTTAAAGTCGATTTAGTGCGGACATGTCAAGTTGGTAAGCTAGTTAAAATGATCATTTTAAACTAATCATTGGTGCTCTTTGGGTAAAGGATTATAAATGAAGCATAATGCATGGCATCACGCAGTTTGGGATTACAAAGGCTTATAAATTTTATCACAATAGAAAATTGAGCTAGCCTGACATGGGCGTTGGTTTCCTCCCATTTTGAACGCTTAATCAAAAATTACGGACGATTTAGCGCGTACATGTAAACTTGATCGGCCAGCTAAAATGATCATTCAAAACTAATAATTCGTGCTGCTTGATTAAAGGCTTATAAATGAAGTATATGGCATGGCATCACACAGTTTGGGATACATTGGAGGCTTTGTTGTTGCTTTTTCAGTCTCAAATGTTGTCACAATATAGAAAATTAAGTTAGCTGAATGTTGGTGTCTGATTCGTGTCATTCCGAGCTCTAAATCAACAGTTACGGACGATTTAGTGCGTACATATCAAGTTGATCGGCCAGTTACAATGAGCATTCTAAACTGATCATTGGTGTTCATTGAGCAAAGGTTTACAAATGAAGCATAATGCATGGCATCACGTAGTTTGGGATAGATTGGATTACTTGGAGGATTTATCATAGCTCGTCTTGAATTTTGTCACAATATAGAAAATTGAGGTAGCTTAATGTGGGCATTGGATTCGTGTCATTTTGAACTCTAAATAAAAAGTTACAGATGATTTAGTGCGAACATGTAAAATTGATCGTCCAGTTAAAATGATCATTCTAAACTGTTCATTGGTGCTACTTGAGTAAAGGGTTATATAAGAAGCATAATGCATGGCATTACGCAGTTTGGGATACATTGGATTACTCGCAGGCTTTGTCGTTGCTATTTCAATCTCAAATGTTGTCACAATATAGAAATTTGAACTAGCTTAACATGGGCATTAGATTCGTGACATTGTGAAATCTAAATCAAAAATTACGGACGATTTAGTGCGGACATGTCAAGTTGATCGACAAGTTAAAATGATCATTCTAAACTGATCATTGGTGCTCATTGGGCAAAGATTTACAAATGAAGCATAATCCATGGCATCATGCAGTTTTGGATACATTGGATTACATGGAGTCTTAGCTCTTTCAGTCTCAAATGTTGTCGCAATATGGAAAATTAAGCTAGCTTCACATAGGTGTTGGACTCATGGTGTTTTGAGCTCTAAATAGAACGTTAAAGATGGTTTAGTGTAGACAAGTCAAGTTCATCTGCAACTTAAAATGATCATTCTAAACTGATCATCGGTGCTCCTTGAGTAAAGGCTTATAAATGAAGCATAATGCATGGCATGACGCAGTTTGGGGATAATTGGATTACTTGGAGCTTTGTCGTAGCTATTTCGGTCTTAAAATTTGTCACAATATAGAAATCTGAGCTAGTTTAATGGGGGCGCTGGATTCGTGTCTTTTCGAACTCTAAATCAAAAGTTATGGATGATTTTGTGCGGACATGTCAAGTTGATCGGCCAGTTAGAATGATCATTCCATAGAGATCATTGGTGCTCCTTAAGCAAAGGCTTATAAATGAAGCACAATGCATGCCAACACGCAGTTTGGGATACATTGGATTACTTGGACGCTATGTCGTAGCTATTTTGGTCTTAAATTTTGTCACAACATAGAAAATTGAACTAGCTTAATGTGGGCGTTGGATTCCTGCCATTTTGAAATCTAAATCAAAAGTTATGAACGATTTAGTTTGGGCATGTCAAGTTGATCGGCCAGTTTAAATGATTATTCTAGACTTATCACTGGTGCTCCTTGAGGAAGGGCTTATAAATGAAGCATAATGCATGGCATCACACAGTTTGAGATAGATTGGATTACTTGGAGCCCTTGTCGTTGCCATTTTGGTATTAAATTTTTTCATAATACAGAAAATTAAGCTAGCTTAACGTGGATGTTGGATTCCTGTCATTTTGAACTCTAAATCAAAATTTATGGACAATTTAGTGTGGACATGTCAAGTTGATCAGCCAATTAAAATGATCATTCTAAACTAATCATTGGTGCTCCTTTAGTAAAGGCTTATAATGAAGCATAATATTTGGCTGCACGCAGTTAGGGATACATGGGATTACTTGGAAGCTTTGTCGTAGCTATTTGAGTCTTAATTTTTGTCACAACATAGAAAATTAAGCTAGCTTAACGTGGGCATTGGATTCATGTCATTTTGAAATCCAAGTCAAAAGTTACACGTGATTTAGTTCAGACATGTCAAGTTGATCGACCGCTCAAAATGATCATGCGAAAATGATAATTCTAAACTGATCATCGGTGCTCCTTGAGTAAAGAATTAGAAATGAAGCATAATGCATGGCATCACCTAGTTTGGGATAAATTGGATTACTTTGAGGGTTTTTTGTCGCTCTTTCAGTATCATATGTTGTTTTATATGGAAAATTGAGCTACCTTAATGGGGGGGGGGGGGTGGGATTCGTGTCATTTTGAACTATAAATCAGAAGTTACGGACGATTCAGTGCAAAATTGTAAAGTTTATTGGCAAGTTAAAATGATCATTGGTGCACCTTGAGTAAAGGGTTATAAATGAAGCACAATGCATGGCTTTACGCAGTTTGGGATACATTGGATTACTCGGAGGCTTTGTTGTATCTCTTTCAGTCTCAAATCTTTTCAAAATATAGAAATTTGAGCTAGCTTAAAGTTGGCATTGAATTCGTGTCATTCTGAACTTTAAATGAAAAGTTAAAGACGATTTAGTGCGGACATGTCAAGTTGGTAAGCTAGTTAAAATGACCATTTTAAACTAATCATTGGTGCTCTTTGGGTAAAGGCTTATAAATGAAGCATAATGCATGGCATCACGCAGTTTGGGATATATTGGATTACTTGGAGGCTTTATAAATGCTTATAAATTTTCTCACAATAGAAAATTGAGCTACCCTGAAATGGGCGTTGGTTTCATCTCATTTTGAACTCTTAATCAAAAATTACGGACGATTTAGCGCGTACATGTAAACTTCATCAGCCAGCTAAAATGATCATTCAAAACTAATAATTCGTGCTGCTTGAGTAAAGGCTTATAAATGCAGTATATGGCATGTCATCACACAGTTTGGGATACATTGGCGGCTTTGTCGTTGCTTTTTCAGTCTCAAATGTTGTCACAATATAGAAAATTGAGTTAGCTGAATGTTGGTGTCTGATTCGTGTCATTCCGAACTCTAAATCAACAGTTACGGACGATTTAGTGCGTACATATCAAGTTGATCGGCCAGTTACAATGATCATTCTAAACTGATCATTGGTGTTCATTGAGCAAAGGTTTACAAATGAAGCATAATGCATGGCATCACGCAGTTTTGGATAGATTGGATTACTTTAAGGATTTATCATAGCTCGTCTTAAATTTTGTCACAATATAGAAAATTGAGGTAGCTTAATGTGGGCGTTGGATTCGTGACATTTTGAACTCTAAATAAAAAGTTACAGATGATTTAGTGCGAACATGTAAGGTTGATCGTCTAGTTAAAATGATCATTCTAAACTTTTCATTGGTGCTGCTTGAGTAAAGGGTTATATATGAAACATAATGCATGGGATTACGCAGTTTGGGATACATTGGACTACTCAGATGCTTTGTCGTTGCTCTTTCAATCTCAAATGTTGTCACAATATAGAAATTTGAACTAGCTTAACGTGGGCATTGGATTCGTGACATTTTGAAATCTAAATCAAAAGTTACGGATGATTTAATGTGGACATGTCAAGTTGATCGGCCTGTTAAAATGATCATTCTAAACTGATCATTGGTGCTCATTGAACAAAGATTTACAAATGAACCATATAGAAAACTGAGCTGGCTTAACGTGTGCCTTGGATTTCTGTAATTTTGAACTCTAAATCCAAAGTTACGGATGATTTAGTGCGCACATGTCAAGTTAATCAGCCAGTTAAAATGATCATTCTAAAAGGATCATTGGTGCTTTTTAAGTAAAAGCTTATAAATGAAGCATAATACATGGTGTCACGAAGATTGGGCTACATATGATTACTTGAAGTCTTTTTCATAGCTCTTTCAATCTCAAATGTTGTCACAATATAGAAACTTGTGCTAGCTGAACGCTGGCATTGGATTCCTGTCATTTTGAACGCCAAATAAAATGTTACGGATGATTTATTGCATACATGTGAAGTTGATCGGCGAGTTAAAATGATCATTTGAAACTGATCATTAGTGCTCCTTGAGTAAAATCTTATAAATAAAATATAATGCATGGCATCACACAGTTTGGGATACAATGGATTACTTGGAGGCTTTATCGTAGCTATTTCAATCTGAAATCTTGTCACAATATAGAAAATTGTGCTACCTTAACGTGGGCAGTGTATTCGTGTCAGTTTGAACTCGAAATAAAAAGTTATGGATGATCTAGTGCGGACATGTCAAGTTGATCGGCCTGTTAAAATGATCATTCTAAAATGATCATTGGTGCTCTTTGGATAATGGCTTATAAATGAAGACTAATGCATGGCCTCACATAGTTTGGGATACATTGGATTAATTGGAGGCTTTGTCGTAGCTTCTTCAGTCTCAAAAGTTGTCACAATATAAAAAATTGAGCTAGTTTAACGTTGGCATTGGATTCATGCCATTCTGAACTCTAAATAAAAAAATTACGGAGGATTTAGTGTGGACATGTCAAGTTGATAAAAGTTAAAATGATTAAACTAAAGTGATCGTTGGTGCTCCTTAAGTAAGGACTTATAAATGAAGCATAATGCATGACATCACGCACTTTGAGATAGATTGGATTACATGGAGGCTTTGTCGTAGCTATTTCGGTCTTATTTTTTATCACAATATAGAAAATTGAGCTAGGTTAACATGAAAGTTGGATTCGTGTCATTTTTGAATTCTAAATCAAAACTTACAGACGATCTGGTGCGGGTATGTCATGGCGATTGGCCAGTGAAAATGATCATTTTAAACTGATCATTGTTGCTCATTGAGAAAAAGCTTATAAATGAAGCATAATGCATGACATCATGATGTTTGGGATACATTGGATTATTGGAGGATTTTTCGTAGCTTTTTCTGTCTCAAATGTTGTCACAACATAGAAAATTAAGTTACCTAAATGTGGGCGTTTGATTCGTGTAATTTTGAACTCTAAATCAAAATCGGTCTGTTAGAATGATCATTCTAAACTGATCATTAGGTCTCCTTAAGTAAATGCTTATAAATGAAGCATAACGCATGTCATCATGCAATTTGGGATACATTGGAATACTTGGAGGCTTTGTAGTAGCTCTTTCAATCTTAAATGTTTTCACAATATGGAAAATTGAGCTAGATTAACGTGAGCATTGGACTCATGTCATTTCGAGCGCTAAATCAAAATTTAAAGACGGTTTATTGCGGACATGTCAACTTGACCAGCTAGTTGAAATGAACATTCTAAACTGATCATTTGTGCTCCTTGAAAGAACGCTTATAAATGAAGCAGAATACATGGCATCATGCATTTTTGGATAGATTGTATTACTTGGAGGCTTTGTCGTAGCTATTTCAGTCTCAAATGTCGTCACAATATAGAAAATTGAGCTAACTTAACGTGGGCGTTGGATTCGTGTCATTTTAAACTCTAAATAAAAAGTTACCGATGATTTTGTTCTGACATGTCAAGTTGATCCCCCAGTTAACATGGTCATTCTAAACTACTCATTAGTGCTCCTTGAGTAAAGGAATATAATGAAGCATAATGCATGGCATCACACAGTTTGGGATACATTGGATTACTTGGAGGGTTTGTTGTAGCTATTTCGGACCTAAAATTTGTTACAATGTAGAAAATTGAGCTTGCTTAACGTGGGAATTGGTTTTGTGTCATTTTGAACTCTAAATCAAAAATTACGGACTATTTAGCACAAACATGTCAAGTTGATCGGCAAGTTGAACATTCTAAACTGATCATTGGTGCTCCATGAGTAGGCTTATAGATGAAGCATAATGCATGGAATCACTTACTTTCGGATACTTTGGATTACTTGAGGCTTTGTTGTAGCTCTTTTAATCTCAAATCTAGTCACAATATAGAAAATTGAGCTCGCTTAACGTGGGCATTGGATTCGTGTTATTCCGAACTCTCAATCAAAAGTTACAAACGATTTAGTGCGGACATGCCAAATTGATCGGCTTTTTAAAATGATCAATCTAAATTGATCATTGATGCTCCTTAAGTAAAGGATTATAAATGAAGCGTAATGCATGGCCTCACGATGTTTGGGATACATTGGAATACTTGGAGGCTTTTTGTAGCTTTTTCAGTCTCAAATGTTTTCCCAATATGGAAAATTGAGCTAGCTTGACGTGGGTGTTGGACTCATGTCATTATGAGCTCTAAATTAAAAGTTAAAGACAATTTAATGTGGACATGTCAATTTGATTAGCTAGTTAAAATGATCATCCTAAACTGATTATTGATGCTCCTTGAGTGAAGGATTATAAATGAAGCATAATGCATGTCATCACGCAGTTTGGGATACATTGGATTACTTGGAGGCTTTGTCGTAGCTATATCGGAGTTAAATTTTGTCAAAATATAGAAAACTGAGCTGCCTTAACGTGTGCCTTGGATTTGTGTAATTTTGAACTCTAAATCCAAAGTTACGGATGATTTAGTGCGCACATGTCAAGTTAATCAGCCAGTTAATATGATCATTCTAAAAGGATCATTGGTGCTTTTTAAGTAAAAGCTTATAAATGAAGCATAATACATGGTGTCACGAAGATTGGGCTACATATGATTACTTGAAGTCTTTTTCATAGCTCTTTCAATCTCAAATGTTGTCACAATATAGAAACTTGTGCTAGATGAACGCTGGCATTGGATTCCTGTCATTTTGAACGCCAAATAAAATGTTATGGATGATTTATTGCATACATGTGAAGTTGATCGGCGAGTTAAAATGATCATTTGAAACTGATCATTAGTGCTCCTTGAGTAAAATCTTATAAATAAAATATAATGCATGGCATCACGCAGTTTGGGATACAATGGATTACTTGGAGGCTTTATCGTAGCTATTTCAATCTGAAATCTTGTCACAATATAGAAAATTGTGCTACCTTAACGTGGGCAGTGTATTCGTGTCAGTTTGAACTCGAAATAAAAAGTTATGGATGATCTAGTGCGGACATGTCAAGTTGATCGGCCTGTTAAAATGATCATTCTAAAGCGATCATTGGTGCTCTTTGGGTAATGGCTTATAAATGAAGACTAATGCATGGCATCACATAGTTTGGGATACATTGGATTAACTGGAGGCTTTGTTGCAGCTTCTTCAGTCTCAAAAGTTGTCACAATATAAAAAATTGAGCTAGCTTAACGTTGGCATTGGATTCATGCCATTCTGAACTCTAAATAAAAAATTACGGAGGATTTAGTGCGGACATGTCAAGTTGATAAAAGTTAAAATGATTAAACTAAAGCTTATAAATGAAGCATAATGCATGACATCATGATGTTTGGGATACATTGGATTATTGGAGAATTTTTCGTTGCTTTTTCAGTCTCAAATGTTGTCACAACATAGAAAATTAAGTTACCTAAATGTGGGCGTTTTATTCGTGTCATTTTGAACTATAAATCAAAATCGGTATGTTAGAATGATCATTCTAAACTGATCATTAGGTCTCCTTAAGTAAATGCTTATAAATGAAGCATAACGCATGTCATCATGCAATTTGGGATACATTGGAATACTTGGAGGCTTTGTAGTAGCTCTTTCAATTTAAATGTTGTCACAATATGGAAAACTGAGCTAGATTAATGTGAGCATTGGACTCATGTCATTTTGAGCGCTAAATCAAAATTTAAAGACGGTTTAGTGCGGACATGTCAACTTGACCAGCTAGTTGAAATGAACATTCTAAACTGATCATTTGTGCTCCCTGAAAGAACGCTTATAAATGAAGTAGAATACATGGCATCATGCAGTTTTGGATAGATTGTATTACTTGGAGGCTTTGTCGTAGCTATTTCAGTCTCAAATGTCGTCACAATATAGAAAATTGAGCTAACTTAACGTGGGCGTTGGATTCGTGTCATTTTAAACTCTAAATAAAAAGTTACCGACGATTTTGTTCTGACATGTCAGGTTGATCCCCCAGTTAAAATGGTCATTCTTAACTACTCATTGGTGCTCCTTGAGTAAAGGATTATAATGAAGCATAATGCATGGCATCACACAGTTTGGGATACATTGGATTACTTTGTGGCTTTGTCTAAGTCTTTCGGTCTCAAATGTTGTCAAATATGGAAAATTGAAATAGCATCAAAAACATGAGTTCAAGTTGAAGTCTCAAATCATCAATCAATGCAATATTAGAGAAGACAGTTGGAAAAACCAAGAAGGATTGGGCAGCAAAGTTAGATGATGCATTGTGGGCGTACCAGACATCCTACAAGACGTGATGTGATCCTGATGAGGATCAAGCCCCTGATCAACTCCAAATGGTTGTGGAACACTGGATGAATGGATTGAAGTTGCGGAGTGGGTGAAACGATGGTGTAACTTGCAGATGTGTGAGCTCTTAAGTGGATGGATCCAAGAACAAGGGGAAATGGATGATACTTCTCAAGGATGGTGGAAAATCCTTGGACTATCTACTTGCTCTGTGTGAATGACAAAGGCCAGGCACGTTGGGAAAGGGGTGAATCGAATTGAAACATCCAAGGGTGATGAAGATCCCTTAAATCTTTGGCTCTTGAGAGGAATGAGAAAGTGTTCTAAAATTCCTTATTCAAGAGTATGATCAAACGAGTTTAAGAAGGAGATCTGCTATTAAAATGTTTGATGATTCAGAAAGAATGATACAAGAGAGTACTTATATGTAGTATAAGAAATTGAAAATGACTCCTAAAATTCTACCAAAACATTAAAGGAAATACTTAGGGAACTACAAAGACAACTAAGACAAAGACTAAGAAGTAAATAATGTTTTGACTTGATTCTTCCTCTCTTATTTCGTGGATGATGAGATAGAATGGGTCTTGATTCACCAAGAGGCTGTGGTAAAGTACCTTGGGCTTGCCTCATTAAAAACCTATCTTAGAAGACCCATGGGACAAAACTAAGAATAGAGAAAAAGAATACAATCCAAGGCACCTCTCTTGGTGAGGTTTAGGTGGCATGAATCACAACCAATGTGGTTGGATTAGCACACACTAAACTGGCCTGAATGGTGTTGAGAAGGTGCTGTAGTGTTTTCTTAAGTTTGGCTTGCTTGGATCGGGTAATGGGGCCATTGAAGATTTGTAGGCTTTCATCTTTAATATCCGCGGGGTCTATTCCTCCTCTGGTTCAAGCTGCTCCTTAGGTTGTGGTTCCTTGCTGGCCATGCTCACATCATCCTCCCCGAGTTGAGAAGGATTTGAGCTCAAATCTGTTTCATCTGCAAAATATGGAACCAAATCAGTAATATTGAAGCTTGAACTCACTTGGTACTTACCTTGAAGATCCAACTGGTAGGCATTGTCATTGATCTTCTTGATGACTTTGAATGGGCCATCAATCCTAGGCATTAGCTTGGATTTCCTTTCACTTGGAAATCTATCTTTGCGCAAATGAATTCATACCAAGTCTCCTTCCTCAAAGGCTAACTCCTTTCGGCATTTATTGGCTTGTTGAGCATACATCTTACTCTTATTTTCAATATTGAGCCAAGTCTTCTCATGAATTTTTTTAACCAAATCAGCCTTTTTCTTTCCATCAAGGCTTGTCCTTTCACTCAAAGGTAAAGACATTAAATCCAAAGGTGAGATGAGATTGAACCCATAAACAATTTTGAATGGTGAGTACTTAGAAGCAGTATGCCTAGCATGACTATATACGAATTCAACATGAGGCAAGCAATCTTCCCAAGTCCTCAGATTCTATTTAATCAAAGCTCTTAACAAAGTAGACAAGATTCTATTAACTACTTCAGTTTGACCATCCGATTGTGGGTGACAAGTTGTGGAGAAACAAATCTTAGTTCCTAGCCTAGACCAAAGTGTTTTCCAAAAGTAACTAAGGAACTTATTGTCTCTATCTGATACTATGGTCCTAGGTGATACAAGCCTTGAATCGAGGCCGTAACACGCGTAGGCTGCTTGGAGAAGATAAGGTGAAAAACTCGACCTTAGGCTTCTGGATAGGGGTTTTCTGGTGGGTATTGGATGGAGAGGTGAAGTGAACCACACGAGGGGTGATGAACCTCGTGATAAATCACAACTTAGAAGCTAGGAGGGCTGGTCTTGTCTAGGGTTCTAAGCGCAAAATGTTTTAGAGAAAACTCGTAGAAAGAAAGATCTATCTTTATTAATATCAAAAAGTTGTCAAACTACAATGCTGAAGGAGCCTTATTAATATGCTTGGCAGCCTTGACCTTCTAAGGTCGACTCAAAAGAAAAATGGAAAAGTTACAAAAGTGCAGAAGGAAATTTACAAAAAGGAAATAACCAAAAAAGGACTACAACCTAAATTGTTCTTGACTCAAAAATGTAAATCTTCTAATTCCTACCCTGCAAAACAGAAAAGGCAAGTATATAAATGAAAACTTACCATTCTTACCTTTCGGCCAAGAAATGGAAGGTGGCCGACCTTGTGGCATGCACGCGCCTAGCTCCTAGTCTTCGACTTGGAGTAGGGTTATGTATTGTTGGGCCCTGACCTCTTTTGCCACGAAAGCCCAAGTTTCTGGAGTTCTTTGCAATGTTGAGAAGCCTTTGGACTCTTCCTTGTACTCTTGGCCCAATGCTCCTTGTCGATCATCTTCTAGGAGCTCATCTACCCACAAACTGAACTTGTGGAAGAGTGCCCTTGTTCTGCTCCTTTTCATGGCTCCTGGTGGCACCACTGGTGTAGAGAATTCATCCAGGTTCATGCCTTGAAGCTTGTAGCTTAGCTGATCCGAGTCCCCATGTGTAGATGTCGAAATGGTGGTGCAATCGGCTGGATCGGCTGGACTGTGCGAGGAGCTAGCCGAGTTGTCATCGGAGCCGGCCAGATTGATTCCTGAGCCGGCGGCATCACCAGTTGGGCCGGCGGTGTCATCCACGTCGCCACCAGTTGGGCCTGAGGTTTGGGCCTCTCTGTCGGAAATGTTGATCGGTCCAGCCCGGCTGGTTGTAGGGCCGGCAGACGCGCCAAATGGCCCGGCTGTCTCGGGAAAGCATTCTGGTCGGCCATTCTGGTCTTCTGGCCAGACAATCTGATGCCCTCATCATCCCCTCCCCCTTCAGTAGCTTTTGACCTCAAAACTGGCTCATCTGCAAGGAAAGGAGCTAAATCACTCACATTGAATGTGTTAGACACATTAAACTCACCTGGAAGCTCGATCCTGTAGGCGTTGTTGTTGATACTCTCCCGCACTCTGAATGGTCCATCTACTCTTGGGGCCAGGTTGGAACTCCTTAGGTTGGGGAACCTCTCTTGCCATAGGTGTAGCCACACCCAATCGCCTGGTTGGAAAATCCTCTCTCTTCTCCCCTTGTTGGCGTGAATCACGTACTGCCTGGTCCTCTTCTCCAAGTTCTCTGCAACCTTCTGGTGTATCTTCTTTATGAACTCTGCCTTAGATGCTCCATTGAGGTTGGTCATCTCTGCTGGTGGCAGTGGTGTTTGCTCCAAAGGTGTTTGAGGGTTGAAGCCGTAGACCACTTCAAAAGGGGTCTTCTTTGTGGCTGAATGCACTACTCGGTTGTACGCAAACTCTATGAATGGCAGGCACTCTACCCATGTCTTGAGGTTCTTCCCTAGTGTGGTCCTGAGAAGAGTCGAGAATGTCTGGTTGACTACTTCAGTTTGGCCATCGGTTTGAGGATGGCAGGTGGTAGAGAAGAGCAGCTTCGTGCCTAGCTTCATCCAGAGGGTCCTCCAGAAGTGGCTGAGAAATTTGGTGTCTCTGTCTGACACGATGGTCCAAGGCACTCCATGAAGCCGTACTATCTCCCTGAAGACCTGCTCGGCTGTTTGCGTGGCATCATTAACATTGGCACATGGGATGAAATGTGCCATCTTAGAGAATTGGTCCACCACTACAAAGATGGCATCTTTGTGGTTGATCTTTGGCAGACCTAGAACGAAGTCCATGGAAATGTCCACCCATGGATGTGTAGGTATGGGCAGAGTGAGATACAACCCATGAGGGTGCACTCGGGACTTCGCCTTCTTGCAAGTGATGCACCTTGCACAATGGGCTTCTACTGACCTCTTGATGTGTGGCCAGTAGAAGTGCTCCTTGACCACTGCTAGTGTCTTGTCAACACCAAAGTGGCCCATAAGGCCTCCTCCATGAGCTTCTCGTTTGATAAGCTCTCGTAGAGATCCTTGTGGTATGCACAACCTTCTTTCCTGGAACAAGTACCCATCATGGATGTATAACTTGCCATGATTCCCTGTGCCACACTCCTTGTAGCTCTCAGAAAAGTCAGGACCATCCATATACAGGTCCTTGATGTGCTCGAATCCTAAAACCTATCCTTCCATGGGAGATATCAAAGCAAACCGTCTTGATAGTGCATCGGCTACCGCATTATCATTGCCCTTCTTGTACTTGATGATGTAAGGGAAGGTATCTATAAACTCCATCCACCTGGCATGTCTCCTCTTGAGATTGGTTTGCCCTCTGAGGTGTTTGAGAGTCTCGTGATCAGTGTGGATCACAAACTCCTTGGAAAACAAGTAATGGTGCCAAGTCTCCAAGGCTCGTACTAGGGCATAGAGCTCCTTGTCGTAGGTGGGGTAATTTAGTGAGGCCCCACCTAACTTCTCACTGAAGTATGCCATTGGCCTTCCTCCTTGGGTTAGCACTGCTCCTATGCCTATTCCAGAGGCATCACACTCCACTTCAAACGCCAAGACTAGTACTGGTGCATGCGTGAGGCTGTCCTTCAAGGCCTGTAATGCCTTCTCCTGAGCTTCTTCCCAGCTGAATCCCACATTCTTCTTTACTACTGCCGTCAGTGGTGAGGCAATACTGCTGAAGTTTGGCACGAATCTCCTGTAGAAGCTGGCCAGGCCATGGAAGCTACTCACTTAGCTGATGTTGCTCGGTGTTGGCCATTCTTGTATGGCCCGAATCTTTTCCTCATTAACCTGTACGCCCTGTGAACTTACAACAAAGCCTAAGAAAATAAGCCTTTCAGTACAAAAGGTGCACTTCTTGAGATTGGCATAAAGCTCTTCTTGTCGAAGGGTTTTAAGTACCATCTCAAGATGTGTGAGGTGTTCCCGTAGGCACTTACTGTAAACTAGTATATCATCAAAATAAACCACAACAAACTTACTGATGTACGCCCTAAGAACTTGGTTCATAAGGCGCATGAAGGTGCTTGGGGCATTAGTCAAGCCAAATGCCATGAGTATCCACTCGGAGAGCCCTTGCTTTGTCTTGAAAGCAGTCTTCATGATGGGGACATCAGATCGTATGGCTGGCCAGGAGACCAGACTGGCCGACCAGGAGACCAGACTGGCCGACCAGGGAGCTTGCCCGAGACAGCCGGGCCCTTTGGCGCATTTGCCGCCCAAGCGGTACCGCCGGGCCTTCGACCAGCCGGGCCGGACCGACCAACATTTCCGGCGTAGAGGCCCAAACCTCTGGCCCAACTGGCGGCAACGTGGATGACACCGATGGCCGAATTGGTGACGCCGCCAGCTCCGGGATCAACTTGGCCGGCTCCGATGACAATTTGGCCAGTACCTCGCACAGTCCAGCCGGTACAGCCGATCCAGCCGATTGCACCACCATTTCAACATCTACACAAAGAGACTCGGACCAGATAAGCTACCAGCTTCAAGACATGCATCTAGATGAAATTTCTACACCAGTGGTGCCACCAGGAGCAATGACAAGGAGCAGATCAAGGGCGCTCTTCCACAAGTTCAGCTTGTGGGTCGACAAGCTCCTAGAGGATGATCGACAAAGAACATTGGGCCAAGAGTGCAAGGAAGAGTCCAAAGGCTTCTCAACAATGCAAGGGACTTCAGAGACTTGGGCATTAGTGGCAAGAGAGGTCAGGGCCCAAAGATTCATAACCCTACTACAAGTCGAAGAATAGGAGCAAGGCGCGTGCATGCCACAACGTCGACCACCTTCCATTTCTTGGCCGATAGGTAAGAAAGGTAAGTTTTCAAATTATATACTTGCCTCTTTCTGTTTTGCAGTGTAGGATTTAGAATGTTTACATTTTGAGTCAAAGACAATTTAGGTAGAAGTCCTTTTTCGGTTATTCACTTTTGTAATTTTTCCATTTGTGCACTTTTGTAAGTTTTCCATTTTTCTTTGAGTCGACCCTAGAAGGTAAAGCTGTCGAGCATATTGATAAGCCTCCTTCCAACATTGTAGTTCCACAACTTTTTTCTGATATTAATAAATATCGAATTTTCTTTCTACAAGTTTTTCTCTCAAGAGACTTGTGCGCTTAGAACCTAGTCGAGTCCTGCCCTCCTTGCTCTAAGTTTGTGATTTATCACGAGGTTCATCACCCCTCGTGTGGTTCACTTCACCCTTCCATCCATTATCAAACAGAAACCCCCATCCAGAAGTCTAAGGTTGAATTTCTCACCTAATCTTGTCCAAACAGCCCACGCGCGTACAGCCTTGATTTGAGCCTTGTATCACTTCCACTCATCACTCTCTTTCATTCTGACTTGGTAGTATCCATTCTTGAGGTCTATCTTGGAGAGGACCGTGGCTCCACTCAATTCATCTAGCATGTCATCCAGCCGTGGCATAGGATGCCGGTACTTGACTGTGATGTTGTTGATTGCTCGGCAGTCTACGCACATTCGCCAAGTCCCATCCTTCTTGGGGACTAGGAGCACTGGTATGGCACATGGACTGAGGCTCCCTCGAACATAGCCTTTCTCCAGGAGCTCGTTAACCTGCTTCTCAAGCTCCTTTGACTTCTCTGGACTCATCTGGTAGGCTAGTCGATTGGGTAAGGCTGCTCCGGGCACGAGGTCGAGCTGGTGCTCTATGCCGCGTAAAGGAGGCAAGCCTGCTGGTATCTCCTCAGGGAATACGTCCTGGAACTTGTTGAGGAGGGCTGCTACTTCAGGAGGTAGCTCTACCTGTTCCTTATTACACTCAAAACCTCTTTGAAAACCATTAGTAACATTAAGTCCTTTGAGGCTAAAGCTCTCCGGACATGACTTGGTTGAATGAGAAAATTAGACTTAATGAGTTTCTTTTCCTTACTCATTTGCTGTTGTAGCTCGTGAACCTGGGCAGGTGTGAGAGGAGCTAGGCTGACCTTTCTCTTATCGTGAACAAATGTGTAGAGATTGGTTCGGCCATCATGCCTTGTCTCCTTGTCAAACTTCCATGGCTTTCCTAGCAGAAGATGGCCAGCTTGCATAGGTACCACATGACAGACTACCTGGTCCTGGTATCTGCCCACACTGAATGGCACGGTTACTTGCTCATGGATCTTGAGCTCCACCTTGTCATCTAGCCATCTCAGTCTATATGGCCGGGGGTGCCTTGTCTTCTCTAGACCTAGCTTATCAACCATATACACACTAGCCACATTAGTGCAAGAACCACCATCTATGATGAGATTACATTCCTTGCCCATGATGGTGCACCGGCTGTGGAAGATGTTCTCCCTTTGAATGGTCTCGGAGGGGTCTACCATTGCACTGAGGATGCGTCTAGTGACCAGCACTTCCCCCACATCAGGGTACTCAATGTCACCGTATTCTCCTTCTGGTTCAAAGTCCTCCTCATCTTGAAACTCATTCTCTCCAGCTTCCGTGATCAGCATGACTCGGTTGTTTGGGCACTCCCTTGAGATGTGACCGCGACCCCTACACTTAAAACAAGTGATGTCACATGATCTCTGAGGGTTAGAAGAATTACTAGGCTCTCTCTGGTCACGGGTTTGCTCAGGAGGCTTGCTCTTGAACCGTGATTCGATTTCTACATTCTTGCTCTTGTCTACGGGCTTGGTGCCAATGCTTGGTGCCCAAGGCGTCTTAGGCTTTCTGCGTAGGTCTTGGCTCTTACGCCTGATGTGCTGCTCGGCCTGGACAGAGAGGTGGAACAAGTCCTTGAAATCATTGTAGATTTGTCTCTCCACTTTTTGGCTGATCCTCTCTTGCAATCCATCCAAGAATTGAGCCATCAATGCTTCCTCATCGTCATTGAGCTCCAGCCTGTTCCTTAGCCTTTCAAACTCCTCGTAGTACTTTTCTACTGATATTGTGCTCTGTTTAAGAGTATGAAAACGTCGTTGCAAATCCCTATGGAAATAAGGTGGACAAACCTTTGCCTCATGAGGTCCTTCATGTCGACCCAAGAGTCTACGGGCCTCAATCTCCTTCTCCTAAGCCTCACGATGCCACCAGATGAGGGCATTATCCGTGAGTTGTGCTACTGCCATGAAGACCCTCATAGGGCCTGGTTTGTTGTAGTGGTCGAAGATGTGATCCAACCTCCTCTCCCAATCTAGATAGGTCTCGGGGTCTACTTTTCCTTCAAAATTAGGAGGTGTTAGCTTAACATCATGAGTGTTTACCCGAATGTAGGCGTAGCCATCTCCATCCTCATGATGTCTAGGGGGCATCCTTGGTCTCTGGTGATGACCATAGGGCTCGTAGCCATTGCCCTCTGCTTCTGGTTTACGTGGAGGTCCTCTCTGTCTAGGGTGATAGCCGTGAGGCTGTGCATCCTCATCCCCATCCGGCTGGGGCTCCTCCTGTTCTGGCAGTGTCCAAGGGTAATCAGGACCTTCAGCAGGGTCTTGGTCATCCCTCACGTGCCTTATGGCCTGGAATCTCAACGGCCTTTCCACGCGCTCCAACCTCTCGCCGATTGATGCGAGTTGTGTTTGGAGGGTGGTGAACATGGCCATCATGGCCTGGGTTGCATCTTGATTTCTTTCTGCCATTGTGTGCTACAAGAAGAAAAAAACAAGTTAATTTGCTCCTAAGAATCGATTAGGAGATTTTCTTTTATAGGGGAAGATGTAACTAGAAAAAGGAAAAATCTGAAAAAGGAAAAGGTAGAAAAAAGGAAACTTCTAACAATTAATGCGCAAATATCCTAGATTCTTTCGGTCGATTTTTCTTGGTAGTTTTCTATTTTTTTATTATTTTAGCTTAAATAATATTGGAAATATGTTTAAACAAAAAGGAAAAACGAAGTTGCAATGCAAAGAATGAATCTAAACCCTAGTGATGCACGTAGGAGCTAGATGCACTCGGTTTGAAGCTAGATGTTATTTTTTGAATTTTCTTGAAAGAAACTTAAACTAATGCACGAACTAGAAATAAGACTAAAGTAAAGGATAGAAACAACCTGGTTTTAAGAGCTTAAGCTCTGATACCAAAATGATACAAGCCTTGAATCAAGGCCGTAACACGCGTGGGCTGCTTGGAGAAGATTAGGTGAGAAACTCGACCTTAGACTTCTGGATAGCGGTTTTTTGGTGGGTATTGGATGGAGAGGTGAAGTGAACCACACGAGGGGTGATGAACCTCATGATAAATGATGGGGACATCAGATCGTATGGCCGGCCAAGAGACCAGACTGGCCGACCAGGGAGCTTGCCTGAGACAGCCGGGCCATTTGGCTCGTCTGCCGGCCCAAGCGGTACCGTCGGGCATTCGACCAGCCAGGCCGGACCAACCAACATTTCTGGCGGAGAGGCCCAAACCTCTGGCCCAACTGGCGGCCATGTGGATGACACCGCCTGATACAAGCCTTGATTCAAGGATGTATGCGCGTGGGCTGTTTGTAGAAGATTAGGTGAGAAACTCAACCTTTGGCTTCTGGATAGGGGTTTTCTGGTTGGTAAAAGATTGAAGGGTGAAGTGAACCAAACGAGGGGTGATGAACCTCGTGATAAATCACAAACTTAGAGCTAGGAGGGCTGGTCTCAACTAGGTTCTAAGCGCACAAGTCTCTTGAGAGAATAACTTGTTGAAAGAAAATTCGATCTTTATTAATATCAAAAAGGTTGTTCGAACTACAATGCTGGAAGGAGCCTTATTAATATGCTCGACAGCTTGACCTTCTAGGGTCGACTCAAATAAAGAAAAAGAAAGTTTACAAAAGTGCACAAAAGGAAAAGATACAAAAGTGTATAACCGAAAAAGGACCTATTCCTAAAATGTTCTTGACTCAAAAATGTAAAGCATCTACATCCTACCCTGTAAAACAGAAAGAGGCATATATTCGAATGTAAAATTACCTTAACTCACCTCACGGCCAAGAAATGGAAGGTGGCCATCCTTGTGGCATGCACGCGCCTTGCTCCTAGTCTTCGACTTGGAGTAGGGTTAAATATCTTTGGGCCCTGACCTCTCTTGCCACTAAAGCCCAAGACTCTGATGTTCCTTGTGTTGTTGAGAAGCCTTTGGACTCTACTTTGCTCTTCTGGCCCATTGTCCTTAGCTGCTCTTCCTCTAGGAGCTTGTCGACCCATAAGCTGAATTTGTGGAAGAGTGCTCTTGATCTGCTTCTTGTCATTGCTCCTGGAGGTACCACTGGTGTAGAAACTTCCTCTAAGTGCATGTCCTGGATCTGGTAGCTCATTTGGTCCGAGTCCTCTTGTGTAGAAGTGGAAAGGCGCGTGTACTCGGCTGGATCGGCTGTACCGGCTGGATTGTGCGGGGTACTGGCCGGAATGACTTCAGGACCGGCCAAGTTGATCCCGGAGTCGGCGGTGTCATCAGAGGGACCGGCGGTGTCATTCACGTCCCCAGCAAGTGTGCCAGAAGCTTGGGCCTCTCCGCCGGCAATGTTGACCGGTCTGGTCCTATAGGTCGAGGGTCCGGCGGTACTGTCTGGTCCGGCAGGCGCGCCAGATGGTCCTGCTGTCTCGGGCAAGCTTCCTGGTCGACCAGTCTGGTCTCCTGGCTGGATGTACGACCTGATGTCCTCATCATTTCCTCCCTCTTCAGTAGGTTTTGTCCTCAAAACTGGTTCATCTGCATGGAAAGGGGCCAAGTCAGTAACATTAAACGTATTGGACACATTAAACTCACCTGGAAGCTCGATCCGGTAGGCGTTGTTGTTGATCCTCTCGAGCACTCTGAATGGTCCATCTCCTCTTGGTGCTAGCTTGGAACTCCTTAGTTTTGGGAACCTCTCCTGCCATAGGTGTAGCCACACCCAATCGCCTGGTTGAAAGATCACCTCCCTTCTTCCCTTGTTGGCATGAGTCACGTACTGTCCGGTCCTCTTCTCCAAGTTCTCTACTACCTTCTGGTGTAACCTCCTTATGAACTCTGCTTTGGATGCTCCCTTGAGGTTGGTCATCTCAGCTGGTGGCAATGGTGTTTGCTCCAATGGGGTGAGAAGGTTGAAGCCGTATACCACTTCAAATGGTGTTTTCTTGGTTGCTGAGTGCACGGCTCGGTTGTAGGCGAACTCAATGAATGGCAGGCACTCCACCCAAGTCTTTAGGTTCTTCCCTAGTGTAGTTCTGAGAAGAGTTGATAATGTCCTGTTGACAACTTCAGTTTGGCCATTGGTTTGAGGATGGCAAGTGGTTGAGAAGAGTAGCTTCGTGTCTAGATTTCTCCAAAGGGTCCTCCAGAAATGGCTGAGGAACTTGGTGTCCCTATCTGATACGATGGTCCTTGGCACTCCATGAAGCCGTACTATCTCCCTGAAGAACAGCTCAGCTGTTTGTGTGGCATCATTGACATTGGCACATGGGATGAAGTGTGCCATCTTGGAGAATCTGTCCACCACTACAAAGATTGCATCTTTGTGGTTGATCTTGGGCAGACCTAGAACAAAATCCATCGAGATGTCCACCCATGGATGTGTTGGTATGGGCAGTGGGAGATACAACCCGTGAGGTTGCACTCGGGACTTTGCCTTCTTGCAAGTGATGCATCTTGCACAATGTGCTTCTACTGTCCTCTTGATGTGTGGCCAGTAGAAGTGCTCCTTGACCACTGCTAGAGTCTTGTCGACACCAAAGTGGCCCATGAGTCCTCCTCCATGAGCTTCTCGGATGATAAGCTCTCTTAGTGATCCTTGTGGTATGCACAGCCTTCTTTCTCAGAACAAGAATCCCTCATGGATGTAGAATTTGCCCTGACTCCCTGTGCTACACTCCTTGTAGCTCTCAGCAAGGTCAGGATCATCCTTGTATAGATCCTTGATGTGCTCGAATCCTAGGACCTTTGCCTCCATGGTTGATATTAAGGCAAACCTCCTTGATAGTGCATCGGCTACCACATTGTCTTTGCCCTTCTTGTACTTGATGATGTACGGGAAGGTCTCTATGAACTCCATCCACCTGACATGTCTCCTCTTGAGATTGGTTTGCCCTCTGAGGTGTTTGAGAGTCTCGTGATCAGTGTGGATCACAAACTCCTTGGACAGCAAGTAATGCTGCCAAGTCTCCAATGCTCGGACAAGGGCATAGAACTCCTTGTCATAAGTGGGGTAGTTCAGTGAGGCACCACCTAGCTTCTCACTGAAGTATGCCACTGGTCTCCCTCCTTGGGTTAGCATTGCTCCTATGCCTATTCCAGAGGCATCACACTCCACTTCAAACGTCTTGTTGAAGTCGGGAAGGACTAGCACTGGTGTGTGTGTAAGGCTGTCCTTCAAGGCCTTGAATGCCTTCTCCTGAGCTTCTCCCCAGCTGAATCCCACGTTCTTCTTCACTACTGCCGTCAGTGGTGAGGCAATATGATGAGGACATCAGGTCGTACATCCAGCCAGGTGACCAGACTGGCCGACCAGGAAGCTTGCCCGAGACAGCAGGACCATCTGGCGCGCCTGCCGGACCAGACAGTACCGCCGGACCTTTGACCTATAGGACCAGACCGGTCAACATCGCCGGCGGAGAGGCCCAAGCTTCCGGCACACTTGGTGGGACGTGAATGACACCGCCGGTCCCCTGATGACACCCGACTGGGATCAACTTGGCGGTCCTGTCATTCCGCCAGTACACGACACTAGCACAGGCCATCCAGCCGTACACACTTCCACTTCAAGAGGACTCGGACCAAATGAGCTACCACCTCCAGGACATGCACTTAGAGGAAGTATCTACACCAGTGGTACCTCCAGGAGCAATGACAAGAAGCAGATCAAGAGCACTCTTCCACAAATTCAGCTTATGGGTCCACAAGCTTCTAGAGGAAGAGCAGCTAAGGACAATGGGCCAGAAGAGCAAATTAGAGTCCAAAGGCTTCTCAACAACACAAGGAACATCAGAGACTTGGGCTTTAGTGGCAAGAGAGGTCAGGCCCAAAGATATTTAACTACTCCAAGTCGAAGACTAGGAGCAAGGCACGTGCATGCCCCAAGGACGGCCACCTTCCATTTCTTGGCCGTGAGGTGAGTTAAGGTAAGTTTACATTCGAATATATGCCTCTTTGTTTTGCAGGGTAGGATCTAGTTGCTTTACATTTTGAGTCAAGAACATTTTAGGAATAGGTCCTTTTTATACACTTTTGTATTTTTCCTTTGTGCACTTTTGTAAACTTTTTCTTTCTTATTTACTAGTAGGTCAAGCTGTTATTAATAAGGCTCCTTCCAGCATTGTAGTTCGACAACCTTTTGATTATTAATAAAGTAGAACTTTTCCCACAAGTTTTCTCTAAGAATCGCGCTTAGAACCTAGTTGAGACCAGCCCTCCTAGCTCTAAGTTTGTGATTTATCACGAGGTTCATCACCTCGTGTGGTTCACTTCACCTTCCATCTTTACCAACCAGAAAACCCCTATCCAGAAGCCTAAGGTTGAGTTTTTCACCTAATCTTCTACAAACAGCCCACGCGCATCCAAGCCTTGAATCGAGGCTTGTATCATTTTGGTATCAGAGCTTAAAGCTCCTAAACCAGGTTGTTTCTATCCTTTTGCTTGTTTTGTTTTTAGTTCTTGCATTAGTTTAAGTCGCATTCAAGAAAAATCAAAAACATAACATCAAAACTCCAAACCGAGTGCATCTAGCCTTCTACGTGTATCACTAGGGTTTAGATTTACTTTTGCATTGCCATTCACGTTTTCCTTTTTGTTTAAATCATATTTCCTTTATTTTTAAGTTAAATTAAAAAGAAAAGAAAAAGAAAATAGAAAGAATACTAAAAGAATTGAATTGGACAGCTAGCACAAGTTGGAAGTTTTTCTCTTGTAGAATTTCCTTTCTAGAATTTTTCCTTTTGCATTTTTTCAAACCACATATAAAAAGAAAACTCCTAATAATTTAGGAGCACCTAATTGTCTTCTTTGTAGCACACATGGGAGAAGAGAATAGAGAAGCTGAAGCCATGATGGTTTCACCACACTCCAAACACAACTCGCATCCATAGCTTGGTGCGATGGAGACCAGTAAGATTCCAGGCCATAAGGCACGTGAGGGCTGAGCAAGACCATCCTGAGGGTCCTGAGCACCTTAGGACACGGCACTAACAGGAGGAACCCCAGCCAGATGGAGATGAGGACACACAACCTCATAACTATCACCATAGGCCGAGAGGACCTCCACGGCAACCAGAGGCAGAAGATGATGGCTTTGAGCCATATGGTCTTCACCAGAGACCAAGAATGCCTCCTAGACGACATGAGGATGGAGATGAACACACCCATAACCGGGTAATTCATCCTGATGTTAAACTAACTCCTCCAACTTTTGCAGGAAAAGTAGACCCCGAGGCTTACCTAGATTGGGAGAAGAGAATGGATCATATCTTTGATCACTACAACCAACCAGGACCTAGGAGAGTCTCAATGGCAGTAGCACAACTCACGGACAATGCCCTCATCTGGTGGGATCGTGAGGTATCTGACAGAAGGAGGAAGAGAATGAGACCAGGAGACTCATGGGTCACATGAAAGACCTCATGCTACAAAGGTATGTTCCACCTTACTTTCATAGGATTTGTAACGACGTTTGACTTTAAGCAGGGTACCAGATCAGTAGAGGAGTACTATGAAGAGTTCGAGAGGTTAAGGAACAGATTGGAGCTCAATGATGATGAAGAAGCATTGATGGCACAATTCTTGGATGGACTCCAAGAAAGGATCAGCTGCAAGGTGGAAAGGCAAATCTACAACGACTTCAAGGACTTGTTCCACCTATCTGTGCAAGCTGAACAGCACATCAAAAAGAGCCAAGACATCCGCAGCAAGCCTAAGACACCTTGGGCACCAAGCAACATGCCTAAGACCGTAGACAAAGGCAAAGGCGTAGAGATCGAGTCAAGGTTCAAGAGCAAGCCTCCTGAACCCACCCCTGACCAGAGAGAGCCTGGTAAATCTTCTAACCCTCAAAGATCACGTGACATAACTTGTTTCAAGTGTAGGGGACGTGGACACATCTCAAGGGAGTGCCCAAACAACCGAGTCATGCTGATCACGGAGGCAGGAGAATATGAGTCCCAAGATGAAGAGGACAATGAACCAGAAGGAGAGTACGGTGACATTGAGTACCCTGATGGGGGGGAAGTGCTGGTCACTAGACGTATCCTCAGTGCAATGGTGGATCCTTCAGAGACCATCCAAAGGGAGAACATCTTCCACAGCCGTTGCACCATCAAGGAAAGGTATGTAACCTCATCATAGATGGTGGTTCTTGCACTAACGTTGCTAGTGCGTATATGGTTGATAAGCTAGGTCTAGAGAGGACACGGCATCCTCGACCATATAGACTGAGATGGCTTGATGACAAAGTGGAGCTCAAGATTCATGAGCAAGTCACTGTGCCATTCAGTGTGGGCAAGTACCAAGACCAGGTCGTGGGCGACGTGGTGCCCATGCAAGCTGGCCATCTTCTACTAGGAAGACCATGGCAGTTTGACAAAGAGACCAGGCATGATGGCAACCAATCTATACACCTTCGTGCATGACAAGAGAAAGGTCAGCCTAGCTCCTCTTACACCTGCCCAAGTACATGAGCTACAACTCCAAATGAGTAAGGAAAAGAAACTTGTCAAGTCTAACTTTCTTATTCAACCTAGTCATGTCCGGAGAGCTTTAGCCTCAAGGACTTAATGTTACTAATGGTTGAAGAGTTTGAGTATAGAACAGGGACAGGTAGAGCTACCTCATGAAGTAGCAACACTCCTCAACAAATTCCAGGATGTATTTCCAGAGGAGATACCAGCAGGCTTGCCTCCTTTACGTGGCATAGAACACCAGATTGATCTAGTGCCCGGAGCAGCCCTGCCCAACCGGCCAGCCTACCGGATGAGTCCAGAGGAGTCTAAAGAGCTTGAGAAGCAAGTCAAGGAGCTCCTGGAGAAAGGATATGTTCGAGAAAGCCTCAGCCCGTGTGCTGTACCAGTGCTGCTAGTGCCCAAGAAGGATGGGACTTGGTGCATGTGTGTGGACTGCCGAGCCATCAACAACATCACAGTCAAGTATAGGCATCCAATACCATGACTGGATGACATGCTAGACGAGCTGAGTTGAGCCACGGTCTTCTCCAAGATAGACCTCAAAAGTGGATACCACCAGGTAAGAATGAAGGAAGGTGATGAGTGAAAAACCGCTTTCAAGACAAAGCAAGAACTCTACGAGTGGACAGTCATGCCATTTGGCTTGACTAATGCCCCAAGCACCTTCATGCGCCTTATGAACCAAGTTCTTAGGGCGTACATCAGTAAGTTCGTAGTAGTTTACTTTGATGACATTTTGGTTTATAGTAAGTGCCTACGGGAACACCTCACACATCTTGAGATGGTACTTGAAACCCTTCGACAAGAAGAGC